>CBVK0101167063.1:0-45880 GCA_900067695.1 Picea abies
TCTATCTTCCTTGACTGGCCTGAAGGAACTCCATTTTCTCTCCATGCGACCGAGATTTGTGTCCTCGCCTTTATTATTTTCAAGCACTATCCTTTTAGCTCTTGTATCTAGGTACTATGATCCTGGAATAATCCCTTGTCTACAATTCAACGGTGTAGATCCATCTTTCCCTAGATCCAAAAACTGCAAGGAATTTCAGAACCTTGATTAGCTCGCAGTTTAACTCTCTTCCCAATCTCCACAATGAATACAAGCTCTATGATCTACGATCGGATCCCAAACTCAGATCCCAAACTCAGATTATCCTTAATGTTTTCATGAGTGAAACACAAAAAAATCTCGATTTTTTCTACAACAATACAACCATCATCATTATGGTGTCAAAAAATTTACTTTCATTAGTGTACCAACTTTCTCATCCCAAAGAAAACATAATAACTCATTTATTCATTTATTAGTCTTCCATTCATTATATGATGTTTTCAAATTGTAATCTACGATTCTTATATACATTCATATATATATGCTTGTAGCTCACTACTTAATTCTCAATAGTTATTAAGGTTATGACTCTGTCCTCTTGGAAGAGTCTTCACACAATTCCTCCACAGAGAACTCCTTCAGCATGAAAATTCCTTATGGAATATCCTTCCATATTTGTGATAGCCTCAAACTTGAGTTATCTTTAGTTGGGTACTATTCACGATTAAAATCACAAAGAGGAATTTCACCCACAAAGTATTGCTAAAGACCTATTATTTAAACTATACTAATAATATAATACTAGTAGGCGAGACCCCCTTGTAGAATGTAGGCTCAAAGATAGTCATATCACACATTTTCTGTTGTTGTTTTGACTCTTCTTACACTATCCTATATGGTTGACAATTCAGTCATGGTTTCATTTTGACTTAGTAACAGGGGTATGATGCATTTTATGGGATGTTTCTGTAGTTCAAAGAATTATTTTTATGTTATGATGGCATATATTTACAAATGCTATGATTTAATCATGTCACAAATCATAGTGATCTACTACCTGGCCACATACACAAAAGAAACATGTTAGTAATAACATAACCAAAACAAAGAAAAGAAACTTATGAAAAAAAATCCTAAAAGGAAAGGATTTATGATTGAGTTATGTTAAGGATTATATGCAAATGAAAAGATAAAATATGTTAGTGTTAGTCCTAACTATTCTATGGTTGGTTAGTGGCTATGCGATTTTTATTTGATTATTTTGGGTGCATATAATATTGCAATACATATGGTATGGAATAAGAGTTGGACGAATGTTAACGTGTGAATGATTTGGGTGGCGAATTGGGCACGAAATATCGTCGCATATTTAAATGGTTTTGAAATTGATTACATGGTTTAATGCATTGGTGAATGTTGGTTGTCTTGTACTTTGGAATTGAATAAGATTGGATATGGAAGCAATGTGTAGTAAATGCATGTCACTCCATACTCCCCCCATTGGTCGTCACCCTAGTATTGTTCTTTGTTGCATCCAATTTGTTGGTGGTTAAGCTCCACATTTTAGGCTTAGGAAGAAAATGTTCGACCAACTTGCCCTTTTAAGCTCTCTATTACAGGTATGGTTCTTTCTCACCCCATCCATGAATTATGCTCTGTGAATGAACAAACAATGGATCAGTAATGCTTGGGTTTGTGTTTTCCTAAGAATTTCAGCTGTGTAAATGCTTGATTTTTCTCTCAGGAATGACTGTGTAATGTTCGAATTGCAAGCAAAAGAACTGATTTTTGGTTGAGTTGTACATTCACTGGTTTCTCTTTCGATTAAAATTGTGGAAGGTCTTTGTGGATATTAAAGTGAATGTGGTATTATTACTCTATGTTAAATGGTAGAGGGTTCACTCTGTGTATTATTTCTAGTTGCTTTCTCACAATCATGAGTGTAACCCTATCCAATCACATTCAGATTGCTTTTTGGTTAATTTGTTCTTTTCATGCCAGAGTTATGGTTGTGGGATCATTCTCATTGTCTTGGCACCAAAGTATTTCAAGAATTGGTCTTAGGGTAGCCATAACATTGATATATACTATATGGTTTTGAGTTGATATAAGTTATGCTTCGATGTTAGGTATCCTCACTGGTATTTTTGTCAAATGGTTCGACTCTTGAGAAAATAGACATAGGTTATATCTCTGTGTGTTCTTGGTAACTGCCATTGTTCATTTGACATTCAACTTTCCTCTACAAACGTAAAATGCACTATTTGAATCGATTTTTCTACCCTACTCGCCATTGTTTCCTCTATGGATAACTGTTGTTCCATTGCCCAGACCGGGAGTTATAAGGAAACCCTCTAACATTCTACTATGCTTGTATCAAAAGGGTTTTTTCCTGTTGCTGATATTCCTCTAAGGACCTCCAGTTCTCTGTACTATTTTTTAACAAGAACGTTGTTGATTGTCTCCTTGTATTTGTTGTGACAGAACCTGATTTTAAGTCCCCAACCGTTCTGCTCCCTTCGGACATATTATTGGTTGTCAAATATTGGTTTAGCAAGTGGAGTGGTTATGGAATTTTTCTTTGAGTCCCTATCTCATATTTCTATGATTAAATTGGTTGAAGAGTTATGATAGGGAATGAGTAATCATATACAGTCAGGGGTTGTTATCCTCTCGTGATGTTTCCACTCACTGTGTTCTTACAGGGTTTCCTTAATTACAAAATGGAAACACCTGTCTGTTTCACTAGGCTCAATCGAGGTTATATCTAATTATGGAAATGGTGACTGTGATGAGGTTTGAAGTTTTATGTTGACTGTGGTTTTATGTTGAACCACAGTCAACATAAAACTTCAAACCTCATCACTATGGTTTCGTTGCAAAAATGTATTGGTTGATATGATGAAGAATGTATGTAATCAGGCGTGTTTTGGAAGTCTGTTTGATTTGGAAAGGGACCTGTGTATATTTTAATTTGGGTCGACTAAGAATTGGTAGATAGTGGATGTTATTCTTATAGTGATGCATTATGGGATAGAGGTGGAACAATGTTGTTGTGTGTTTTCCTTAAATTCTTAAAGGGAAAGAAAATAAATTAAAGAGCAAGCATTTTCTTAACAGGATTGTTGAATGGAAAGTTGTTTTGATTATGAGTATGATTTCACAGACTGTTCTAATTGAGAAGTGTTGAGAAATTTAAATTCCATGACAACAAACAATTTGATACGCAATGATTGTTGATATGGTGTTGCTATTTTTTGTATTGAGTTTACTACAGAGTTATGTTTTACTTGATTTGTTTTATGAACAATACTTGTTATTTCCCTTCCATTCTCTCACTATTCCGCACATTAAAAATCCCCTACCTTCCCATATTCACTATTCATGCCCCGTTCTCAAAATTAAATTATAGTTAAATGAAAACTCTGTATTATAGTAGTTGAAGGATGGCACATGGATGAGTTACAATTGATATGTTTTGTTATTACAATACAATTGATTGTTTGATGATTTGTTGAGTAGTAATCATGATCTAACACCCTTCATTTTACCACTTTTTGCTCAATATAATCCCTCATATATCCTAGAACCCTTATTCACCCCCTGCTCATTGACAAGTATTAAACGGTTTTTATGGATTGGATTGCATGAGTATGATGTGTTGCTAAACCGAAATTTGTTTCATATTTAAAGAGATGTCATACATGGTTTGTTGAAGAAACTAGTTGCTAATAAATGTTGCATACAGGAATGAGCTTTTTCAACAGAGTAAGCCATGGATGAAATAATAGGGGAAGAGGAAATTGGAATAGGGTCCCTAGAAGGCCAAGGTTTTTGATACATTGTTATGTCGATCCACATGAGTTGAACCAACTATTCCAATATGGGTTTTTCAACTAGATTGGACAAGGGGCGGTCCATCCTAGGCCATAAAGGCCTCCTTTCCAACCCCCACATGTCTCATTACTACCTGAATTCCCTAAAAATGATGGATGGCAAGAGATTGTCCACCCGACAGTCTCTGAACATCGTGGCTGGCCCAATTTGTCTCTACTTGCTCCTCCTCCATAGGTTAACACAATTGTCCAAGCTTCCCCTGCACACTCACCAGTACAGTCTTCCCACACAAGAAAGAGATTAAAAATCAAAGCCCACCATGCACCTAATAAAGGAAAAGTTGTTGTTTCCCTCTCCTCTCCCTCAAGCGACTCTGCCAAATCGGTTTCATCCTACATGCACTTGAGAGATGATTGTTGTCTTGTTATTAGTGAGATTGGGCCTAAAGGATCCACACAGGCTAAGGAAAATTCATAGAAATCAACGGGAGACAGTAGAAACAAAGGGAATATTTCCTCCCAAAGTGGCAATTATAGTTTTTGAGTCTTTTTTGATTGTTGAGAACAGTTGACTGTTGAAGGTTTTGGACAACAAACTATTTTTTTGGATATATTGGATATTATATGTTTTGGATATGGTTTCAAATATCATTGATATTAATTTTCAAAATTATGAGAGTGATGATGGGAGCCACAAGGAGGGATGTGTTTGATTGATTAACTAGTTTTGTTTATGTTTGTTAAGAAACTAAAGGGAGTCACAAGGGGTCCCACCTACTAGTTATTATTTATTAAAGACCCTTATTATTATTTTATTAATTTTCCCCCTAAACTAAAATTTAGTTGAGTTTTAGTTAACTTAAATAAAAATGGTAGTTTAACTACTTCAACTAATTCTAATTTATTAAAGGAGAAAAGAGAAGGAGGTACAAGAGAATAGAAGGAGAAAGAATACTAAGGCCTTCTCTTGAGTTTTATTGAGATAGTTCATTTTTCATTCATTCTTTAATTCATTGAAATCCTAATTCTCTTTTATGAAAATAGGTTCCTATTGTAGACAACAAGATTCAAGGTTGAATTACATCATTTAGACACTTGTTTTTCAGAGGTGTTGATCTACTTTGATAGCCTGTGTAGACTTGCTTGTTTGTGAATTAAATTTCATGACTAATAAAGGATATTGTGTAGATTTGAGTGGGCAACAATTTGTGGCAAGTTGATCCATCTTTTAAAGTTCAATTTTTACTTTCTATCATATGTCCTTGTATGGTTTTCATCAGGCACATCTAAGTTTGACTTTGGTCCAAACTTCATCAGGGAATTTTGTAAAGAGAATGATTCTTTTGATAAATTGGAATGAAATAAGCGATTGATTTTTTTCTCATCTATGTTAATTATTGACTTGGTATTTTTTCTTTTGTCTGTACATTTAATTTACATCTGTTATATTCAAAAAATTACATAAATATTGAGTTTTTCAACAATCTTTTATTTATAAAAAATCATCCTAAGCCCTTGTAACCAATACTCGTGGATTAGGAAACAACTTTTGAGGCTATAAACATAGGGTGATATTCCCATCTGTCTTGCTTTAGCCAAGTAATATCTGAAAATGATTGAGTAAGATTATTTCATATCTTTTCCTCAACATTTATTTGGCAACCATACTGGGGAGATCTTCCATATCTCTTTGGTTGATTTTTATGCTTGATTATCATCGCAAATATCTATTTTTATGATATTGATTGATTTTTATATTGTTTCATTTCTTAATGACTATACATGTTGCAAGACAGCTTAATATTGATCCCGATCTTCAAGATCAGACCAACATTTCTTTAAACTTGTTTAACATCATCTTATATACTGCTAATACCTATGATGATCTTAATCGTCCATGGGAAGCAATTGAACAGGACACAAGTGCCCAAGAACATTGGGAAGCTAGACATAGACAACTTAGGAATCAACCATAACTTTCTTTTCCAACCTTGATCTTCTTTTCATGTCTTTAGACCCTCGTGTTTCTAGGAGAAGAAGAGGTTTATCAGCTGAAATTAATCCTATTGCTAAAATAGGAAGAAGGAACATTGTGTTATCAACCCAACAAAGTGCTCTAAGGAGAACCTTTTCTGATTCATCCAGTTCATCCTTCTCTCCCTTACCTATTATCCACAATATGGCATCTAGTGGTGGCTCTAGTGGCACTAAAGGTTCTTCTTCATATCAATATTTAGGTTTGTCAGTGATTGGTAGCTTGTATAGTCACCAAGTCTATGTCCAATCTACCACAAACCCCACCAAATTCATTAAAAGGTATGGGATTTTTCAGTTTGAAGAAGATGCTACAACCACACCGTGGCATATTTCCTCTCCTTTTAACCTGGCACCTGCTACTCTTCCACGTCCTAAATTCAAATAGCATCTCCCTAGGTTTTTAGGGAATAACAATGTCACTACAAATGAACACTTGGTGGCAATTTCTAATTCTTGTCACAACATAGAAGCCAATGACAACAATACTTGTATGCACTTATTTTTTAATTCCCTTGAAGGGAATACTGTAGCCGATTTCTTCGATCTCCCTCCTAAGACTTTATCTACTTGGGAGGAATTATTATACTAGTTCAAATCCACCTATGGGCAATCCAAAATCCCAACCGAGCAGTTACAGGAATACAATAAAATTTCTTATAAGGATGGTGAGACTATCAAGTCCTTCAACTTGCGTTTCACCAAGTTACACAATCAAATCCCTCAACTCATTTGACCTCAAAACCAATCTACTTTCATGAATTATTATAATGCGTTATCTTCCCCATAACTTCATAGGATTGAGGAAAAGGCCATTGATAACCTTGGTTCCGCTCTACAGACTTGTTTAGAGTATGAAGAAAAACTTGAAAGAACATGTCTTCCTCAGAGAGATTCAATTAAACAAACATACATGTCCTCCCTCTTACAACTTGTAAAAGACATGAATAATTGTATGATAATGTATGAGAGAAAAGGAAATGTCTCCCCTCTTGCCCCTAGAGCTTCATCTTCTTCTACACCTCCATTTAGAAATCCAAATGAAAATAATTTTCATCCTAAAGCTACCATGCCTTATAGCTGGTGTAAATTTTGCGAGGAACACCATGAGAAAAGTACATGTGAGGTAAAGAAGAGTGTCAGATGTTGGTGTTGGAAGTCACCTATGGATTGCAGTGGAGGAAAGCCCAAGGCCCATAAGTTTGTATGTCACAGTAAATAAATTTAATGGTGGTATAATGGACACAGTCTCAAGATTATATCACTTTAACTCAGAAAACTGGGTTGGCATGCATAGATAAGTGAGGTCTTGATCTAACTTTAGTCAGTGATTTGCTGCATAGTGGTGAGTAGGAGGAATAACTTAAAGAAGATGAAGTGGTCTTCTGTGGACGTCTGGTCTTTTGGCAGCCAAAGGAGAAGAAAACTCAAAAGACAAGATATTCTTGGCTCCGAGCTATAGGGAACGAAATGAAATTATCAATAATTGAAATCAATCATACATCAAAAATTCAATAACAATCACCCAACTAGATCTTCCATGCTTGGGTCATTCAGTGTTGGAAGGTGTTATCACCCTAACAATTTTATTGGGATATAAAAACTTCTGAAGTTTAGTGAGACACTATACCACAGTAGAGGCATGATAGTTTAGGGTGCTTGGCTATACTCCGGAACATATGAACGAATGTAGAAGAAGTGGGAATGGAGTAGCTTGACCGACCATCAATATTGAATAATCTCAGATCTATGGTTGAAAGTTACATCGGACAAACAAATAGCACGAAACTTAACATCACAAAGGCAAATCGGGGAAAATTGCTCTGGCTTCGATGGGGAATGTGTGGTGCTCTTACACATGCATCGAAGGAGACAGAGAATTTCTCGAAAACAATTTTCCTATGTCTCCGATGTCATTTGGTTCAAAACGTCATGTAAATATCTTGTCGGGAGGATGGTGGTTGGTCAGATCGCCTCACATCATCGGTCCAAGTACTTTCTCGGATGACGTTCCAAAAGGATGCTGCCACATAACTAACTTGAGGATCATCGTTCGAAGTGGATTGATGAAGCGTGGACCACCAAGTTACTATGACAGTAATTTATGAGCAAAGTACACACAACATCAAATCTCAGATATGAATCATTTTATCTTATTTTGTGAAATTTTCATCTTATGCATAAGAAAAACAAGCTCAGCTTGTGCTCCTGAATTCTATAAACTCATAGATTGGCCAAATCAAGGTATCTGCGAAGTCCAGAAAGCATGGATAATATCCGTCAAATGGCATCTAGAGAAATTGGGTTCTCAACTAAGGTACCAGGTAGGTCAATAAGCAAGAATGAAAGATGGTTCTTGCAGATGCAGGCAACTAAATTTCATACCGAACCTGAAACTGAGATAGAGTTGGGAGTAACATTAAACCCCGTTATAAGGGATCTTGTCATAAATGAACATGCAGAAAACACCTACCACCCAACTGAAAAGAAGAAGAGGAGAAAAAGGAGGAAATCAGAGGCCAAAACCGAGATTATAGAGAGCATCGGCAAAATTTTCGATTGGTGGAGTACCCTGGAGGAGGAAATCGCCAAGATAAGGTGAATCTTGAGGTAAAATTTTTGTGTATTTTAGATAGTTTTGGACAGATGTCATCTTAATAAAATGGAGTCCTGATATGACAGACCAATTACTAACGATCCCTTTAAATAATACAACTGTTCTTCCTTTTTGTAACTTGTATTTGTTTTTAAAATTATGAGGAAGTCAGAAGATTTTAAATTCCATATGAAATTCCTCTATATATGCTTGGCCTCACGAGTATAGAAGGATGGAGAAAAGAGGATCCTGCCCTATGTGCAGGAAAACTTTATAAATATTTGGGGCTGGAATGAATACATGGGTGTAGAGGCAGATTTTGGGACTTTTTATGAAAATATTCTAATTGGTGTAGTTATGTGTCTCATTTTCTCTCATAGTATGTGATTCCTGTTGTTTTGTATTTTCATTTTGCTTTCTTCTGTCTAAATTGAGAAAATAAAAGTCCAGAATTCATTATTCGATGCTCTTGGATTGATGATTTAGACTGTGTTCATCTCTTCTAAACCATTTCATAATTCATTACTATAATGATCTGATAATAGTTGTGTGTTTCTTTTCTTTTGATACCATCTAAAATTTTCAAGCATAAACTCAGAAGTCACTTCCTCATTTAGCCTTTTCCTCTTGATTGTTTTCATGATTTGGAAATATATCCTACATTCTTGACCCCATAGCCCAAAGGTCATCTTAAGCTCTTCAACAATTTTATTAAAACCCCAAAACAAACCAATTCTAGCCACCAATTTCCATAGATGTATCAAGTGACACGAGAGAGCCCTCTCTGAGTTGAGTAGGCTAGTGCCTCAGCTCTAAATATGGTTGAAACAATTACCTCTGTAGTTTGTGTATTCAGCCAAACATAATTTATAGAGTGCTAACATTTTGGCATCATTGCCGGGGATGAAATTTAAAAATTTTCCTTGGGAAGAACGACATGGTTGATTTCTAGGGTTTGAGAGCGGTAGACACTTAGGCACACATTGGTTGTATTCCTACTCTAGTGAGTCTACTTTGGTTCGAAGGCAACTCCACTGATAAAAGAATCATGAATTTCCAAGAGGCAAACCTACTCTGAATACTTCAAGCGCGAGACTAAAACTTCACTAAAATATGAAAACCCTTGACAGGGGCAAGGAAGGGCATCATGAGAGAAAAAAGGTACTCAAAATGGGACCTCTTACAAAGCATTTTACTTTTCATTTTAAGTTGCATCTGCTTCTTCCTTGAAAATGCCAAACAAACTTTCTTTTACCTATTGTATCTTAATAATGATCATGAAAGACTTAAAGTTATATTTCCTCCTCTATACATTGCACATGCATACCCTCACCTTGTCGCTGGTTCTAATAAAAAGGTTTAACCTAGGCCACGCAATGACAATGACCAAGTTGATGAATCCCATGAGAATCAGACCAATGTCTTTCCCACTGTTCTTGGTCCAACACCCCCTAAGGCTCGACATAGATAAATACCCTTAAAGATACCCCAAACCCTTCATGATTTCCCTTCAAATTACTATGAGTTCCTACATGTGTTCGATGGAGAATCGAGTATCATATCCACTCAAAAGCACATTCAAGGGTTTGAGAATTTTATAGATTTATTCAAGATGGACCACGATGATGTGTATGATATTTTTCTCTCAATCCTTGAAAGGAGACACCAAACACTAGTTCAAACACTTACACCCAGAAACCATCAGCTCATGGGTGGAATTGAAGAAGGCCTTTTTTCAATTTTGGGGCAAGGAGAAATCCTTAGAGATGCAACTCACTGAGTTTTATGCCTTGAAAATACACAACAATGAATCTGTTTCTGTATTCAGTAGAATGTTCTCTAGTGTCTATTATAATTTGTCCAAAGAAATTCAATCCTCTGAAGTTGCTACCGTGCTCCATTTCACAACTGCTCTTCATCCAGATTTTTCTTTCCCCCTCATGGAAAGAAGACCTGGGTCCTTACAACAAATGTTTAGTGATGCTTAGGACATTCAACACAACATCCAAGCATGTAAAAAAACCCAAAATGAGGGTTTTAATGTTCAAGGACATGAAAGTGAATATGAACAGAAAATAGTTGATTGGAATCTTGAGCATAGAATTGACAATATCATGGGTCTTCTTGAAGTTTCCAATGCTAATGATTTTGCAAAAAATTACATCCCACTTGTCGAAAGAGGAGGTGTTGATCCATTCCATGATGAGCATAGGGCTGATCATTTTATGTATTCATTTGTAGATAGTCAAGAATATGAGTGTGAAAAGCAACCTGTTGAAGAACATGTTGATGTTCTAAGTTTGTTCTTGTTAGATGACATGGCATATGTTAATGATTTTCCTATATACAATGAATATGATGATTACAATGTTGACCCTCTGGAACAATCAACCACATGTTCTCTATCAAAAATTGTTCCTTTTCAGCAGTATAATGAAAGCAATTAGGCTGCATATCACAATTAAAAAGAAGAAAGTATTGAATCAGCTGAAGGGAATTCCTTACCTCTATCCTTTTCATCTTTCAAATTGCTAAAAGAAAATCCTAAAATCATCATCGAAGAAAAAGAATCTGTGCTTATGAAAAGCCACACTAGATCAATGGAGTAGAATGACAAGATATCACAACATTCCTTTCATGCACATGGAGACCCTATTGCTTGCACTGAAATACAACCATATGTTGACGATGAAATTGAAGATGGTTTCAAATCAAGTAGGAAAACCCTACCATTATGTTATTCTTCTTTCGAATTATTGAAGAAAAATATTTGTAGTATCTCAGGACAGTGATCCTCCAAGCATGAACAGAGTGGTGATGATAATTATATGGACAATAGCATAAAGGGTCATGTCAGCTCAGATTTGTAGTCTATGTTTAACTATCAGCCTGAAAAGGAAGAAGAAGTTGCTCCAAAAAGTATTGTTCATGGTCATTTTCTCCATCCCAAAATGGATTCTCAATGTGAAAAGATGTTTTAGAGTATTTTCTCTTCCCTTGAGAATGACATCGTGGTTAAAGTTTTAAGAAACATAGACATGGATGAAGATTTTGAAATTGCATCCATGGAAGTTGCCAGCAATAAAGAAACAAATGACATAGATGAAGCAGTGTATGCCATTTGTCCATTAGAAACATAGAAAGATAATGAAGAGGCAGTGGTTTTATTTAAGTCATTTGAAAATCAAGGTTTTGAAAATCCATCTGTAGGAGCTCTAGACTGTGAAGTGGTGCATGAGAAGGAGCTTATTTCTATTTATTCACTGGAAAGTCAAAGTGGTTGTCCTCAAACAAATTTCCAAAAATTTAATGAAACCACATTAGAGTTGTTTGATGAACAAGAGGATAACCTTGGTGCATATTATATGGCTATCATGTTTGAATATGTTCAAGAATATATGAATATTTTTGTTGATATGCATGGAAAAGAAGACAAACCTATCGCCGCCATTGCATTTGAAGATGTTCTTGGAACAGAAGAAATAGAGAAAAAACAACTAACACTGATGAAAGATACTTGCCTTTCGGTTTTTGCTCATTAGGGAGAAATGATTTTTCATGATTTTCAAGATCCAATGGCCATCCTATTACAGTCTTCAGTGAAGGATGAATTCACTTCATTCATAAGCTCATATTTTGGATTCAATTAGTTTTTTTAGTCACCATCCTTTACGTTTTTCTACCATATTGAGAAAAATGTGAAAGGAAAATCAGGAAACCAATTGCTTGATTGGTTGCATTGGAACTTTAGCATCACCTGAGTGAGTGGTCATCTCGACAGTTTTAGGGTAGGTAGGGATGTGAAAATAAGCATGTTGATTAAGCATTTTTCCAGTTTGAGTTTTCTAGCACGAGATACAGTCAGTTTTCAATAATACACTCGGACGTCTCCATGCAGTTGGAAGAAGTGCACAAAGCTTGGTAGGAGCAGGACACACACATGTTTTGGGGAACATCCCCATGGATCAGGCACTGGGTATACAAGTTCTTTATTACCTCACTGGGAGGATAGCATCCCCAATTGGAGCCAATGTTATCACCCTAACAATTTTATCGGGATCTAAAAACTTCTGAAGTTTAGCGAGACACTATACCACAGTAGAGGCACGATAGTTCAGGGTGCTTGGCTATATTCTGCGGTGTATGAATGAATGTAGTGGAAGTGGGAAGGGAGTAGTTTGGTGGGTCATTGTTACACATGATTTTGGTCACTCTAGTGATGTCTCTACAAGTGATGTATTCAGGCTCCCACAAGGATGTTTTTCCTGAGAAAAGTGACTGTTGTCTCCTTCCAAAAACACATTTTTAAGATGAGTTTGCAGGCTACCTATATTATAGGGTGCGGAAATCCTTCATTCTCACAGGCAACCCAAACTTAGGTTGTAAATTGTTTGTAGTATGCTCTATAGGTAGGGTGCGAACCTATTTCAAATCTTGGAAAAGATAAGAGGTCATGAAGGTTCTAGAAGGGAATCTTCTAGAAAATGAGTTGGCATTCGCATGGTTGGCATCCTACTGACTTTTCAGATTTAGTGGGATCATCCTCATCCATTTAACCATCTCTCCTTCTCTTATATATTGAAAGGTTTCTCATGGAAAAGGTTAAGCAAGATTGAATGAAGAATTGTGTGAAGAACTCTGCTTGGATAGAAGCTTGAAGACTCTATTTGGTCTATCAAGTTGTATTGGATCTTCTTCATGCAAGTGCAGAGAAAGTTTGTGTGTTGGAACCAATGGTCAGTAAAAGGAAGCTTGCGACATCAAGGTGATATGGTTGTAACTTCTACTTTCATTTAATATAATACAACGGCATGTCCCTTTCCCATAAAATCACTCTTATTTTATTTCATAAATCCTTGATCATATGCATAGGTTGACATTGAATATACTTTTCTATCTTCACTTTGGTTGGTTTGCGTTGTCTTGGACTTGGTTTCACAAGAGCACTGGAGCGAAGCGGGAACAACAGATACCTAAGGAAGAGATATAAAGGTATATCACTCATTCCTTCTTATTAGTAGATTCAATGACTGCAACTTAGAGAAAGAGTCGTGTCCTGTCCTGTTTTGTTCTAGATCTAGGTGGATCTAGGGAGATCTGTTAGTGTCCACACCTACCGATTTATCTGATAACAAAATTGGCAACCATACTGGGGATACAACCCATTTTGGTGGTTTTTTCTTGGCCATTTTCTCTTGACCTACCCTTTTTGATTCCCAATCAATCTCTGAGTCTTGAGGAGACCCTCACAGACTCCCTAGATCCAAAAGTTCCCTCAAAAGTCCTATAATTTTTCCAAAATTTTCTTGATTACAGACCTTCTCGCACTGCAACTTTCTATAGCCTATGAGAATAACTGAGGTTTTCACCCTAGTGTTTAGTTCATTGTGGACGTCTCACAACCTGCCTGTTTCTAGCCTACGAGAATCCTTAATTCTCGCACTGTACCCCACTGTCAAACTACGAACTCACTTGTAAAATTTTTGGATTAAGTCTTTTGTGTCTTCATATGCCCAGATTGGTTGGCGTGTCTGGAAAGAACTTATATGGATATTCATTGAATGTTTCTTGACTTCAAATCTCATGAATGATCAGTTTTCGAAAATCGAAAGCTCTTCTTGATCATTTTTTCTCAATTTTTACCTCTTGACCTTTTCTTAACAAGAGTATAATCTCTGATTTTGAAATTCGAGTGCTTGTTTGGTCGGGAGCCTTTGATTGGATTAAAAGTTGAGATTAATTGTTCTTTTCAATTGCTTATTACTTGGAAGATTGTTACACATGTGCATTTGAAGAGACTGGTCTTGTCAGTTTGTTATTTTTGTCTTCATTGAAAGATCGATTTGGGTGTTTGTTGTGTATTTCTTTTTCATTGGTCGCTTACTTTTTCTTAGTTCCATCCATGTTGCTTGGTTTCTAATAAAAATTAAAGACATTGTCTTTTTCTTAAGAAACTTTTTATTCAAAAATATTGACATTCAAGTATTGAAAGGGAATGAATAGGGAATTTTCATTGTTCATGATTGTTTGATATTACATTTCATAGAAGATCATACATCGCAGTTCACATTGTTCCAGAAAACTCCTATTTCCCTCCTGTAAATATGATTCATCGAACAAAAAATTGTATCATTCATCCCTATTTATGCATTGTTAGGTCAGAGTCTCACACAACATTGGTTTCATTTTCATCTCCTTTTGAGTAACAACAAGCTTTAATAATATTGCACAATTTTAAAATTCAAATAGTATCTTTTTCTAGGGCTCTTTTACACCAACATTAGGTAGGCTAGAGCTTTGGAATAGGCAGTGAGACACACTCTCCAAAGAACAAAACACACAATAGTATCTTATGATAAGGAGTGTCAAATTCCATTTGCAAAATTTTGTCCTGGGAAGCCCTTCTCACAAAAGGGTCAAACCTGAGGTCACATTGAGATTGACAGAGTTACTCACCCTCCTTTGTTGATATCGGTGTAGAGATTGCATGTATTATGGGGGTCATTTGAAGGTATAGCCAAAATGATGAGTGGAAGCCTCTTAAGATGATTTCAGGCTAGATACCCTGCCCTTGTGTGTGGATCAGACTGTCAACTGTTCCCCCAGGCATTATTATTGTTGGTGGTAACCTTAATAGCCTATCTCCTTAGGTTCTTACACAAGGTGACTATGAAGGGGTAAGTCTTCACGGTACCTGGAATCGACGTTGGCCAAACTCACTCAAGCTCCTTGGAGGGTATACCCATGATTGTGTGTGGGAACTTGCACTAGGGTATAAGTCCGTTAAGCAGGTCGTCAACGTAACTTTTCCACCTTGGCCCAGCCCTTTCTTATCTCATCATTGCGACGTTGGATTTCATGACCAACTAGTGAATTTGGAATTAGAAGGTCTTGTTTGCTTGGTTTTTTGTCCTAGATTTTATTAGTGCACGTTGTTTGTTTACCCAAGTTGGCCATAGAATTTATTTCATAAAATTCTAAATCGATCACAATTGACCCTCCACGTCGTTCATGTAGAATGCAAGGCCTAGCCCCAGAAGATCTAGAAGGTTCTCAACCCTTGCCTACCAACTCATCGGAGGGCTCTCCTCAAAAGAGTGAAGTCCAATACATTGCCACTCCACTAGTGGAAATAACTAACTCTTTAGAACGGTTCCAAATTACCAATTCTCGAGAGGACTTCTGACTTCCTCCCCACTTTGAGAGACATATTGTTCGAGCGAATTCTTTTGGAGATATAGTTGTTCAGTCTTCTGGATCACCAACCATACCTTTCATAGGACCTGAGGGTAAAGATCCTTTTTGGACTACTGGCATTTTTATATGGGATCTCTTTGGCTCAGGAGTAGGCATTGATATTACTGTCGCACCTGAGCTGACTAAAAGATTTGATCCAGATGCAGTACCTTTTTCTATTGCCTATTATTTTCTGGTACAGACGCTCTGCCAGCTAACCACATATTGACTATCCCTCTATAAATGGTCCATTACACAATGGTCCCAGATACTATGAGTCCTCACACTGGGATTACAGCGGCTAGCCAAGCCCCCATTGGCACACCGCTTTCACCCAGATTCACCCCAACCCTTCCACCTGGATATCATGCCTTGAATGCTTCTATTCTCACTCCTACACAAATCTCATCCAAGACTCCTAGCGTTTCCACTTCTTCTGCGCACCATCTCATTCCCAGTTTTATTCCGACACTTCCTTGACCCCCTTTCAGAGGACCTCTTCCATCCTCTATTGGAGGCACCAACCCTAGTGGCACCATCCCATCTTTCACACCTAATTACCAAATTCCTGTTGGTGGACAATTTCACCAAGGAGGCCAAAACCAATCCCCTTTTGCAGGACAAATCCCAAGTAGGATGCAACCCCCGATTGGAGGGAAACCCCCATCGACCCCACCCTATGGAAAAAAGATACCTCCATCCTTGGACCAGTATTGGAATTATCTTATACAACATAATCCTCACTCGACTAGGAAGCAACAACCTCAAGCTAGCTCCATCATACCCCATAGTATAGGCCAACCATATCCAGGCATGTCTAATCCTATCTGGGGCTTGAACGCTCAACCCCATGCCCCTGTTCAAGGGTAAAACCCTATGAATTACTTGCCTCCACACCAACCACTAAATCTGCCAGAATATTCACATTATATGCAAACTACTTATGGTCCCACTGGTCTACCGACAGGACTTCCTCCCGAAAGTCACCAGTACCCACATGTGAATAGACACTTACCCTTCCTAGCCACCCTGGACCTCCCTGATCTGTTGAGGATTTTAAATGATCCGATCTATCACTCTCCTCAATGGCTCACCATATCGGCCAAACTACCATCCAACATCCCTAAATTCAATGGTAAAATGGGAGAGGACCCTAACAATCATGTAATGACTTTTCACGTTTTATGCTCATCCAACTCCTTGATGGATGAATCTATTCATTTATTCCTTTTTCAGCAAACCCTCACAGGTTTCGCTGTTAAGTGGTATATAGAATTACCATGAAGCTACTTCATCGACTTCAACATCCTTGCTATGTCTTTCCTCACCCACTACCAATTACCGATCCGCTACGAAATGGGAATTGAGATTTTGAGTTCTTTTAAACAAACCAAAGCCACTCATATCTCTGATCACATTCATGAGTGGCGATGGAGACGATGTCTCATCAAACTCAAACTTCCCAATCAATTGCCGGCAGAGTGGTTCATGAAATCATTCATGAATGACATTGCTCATGACATCACCATGGGTGGAGTTGTCATAGAAGAGAAGGCAATCAGTCGTTCTCAATACCTCAACCTCATTTACTCACAAATGGGTACTCTTTATGACTTACTCCCTAACGCACTTCATCCTTCTACTTTCGCTACTTCAACTACACCTGTTGCTTCTCATGCAGTTGACGATGTGATTGACACTTTCCATGCCCAACCTCATTCCATCCAAAACTCTAGAAACAACCCCAAACCCATTTTTTCTAATGTTCAAAATGCTTCGTCTCCTACCCCTCCCACCAACAAGACTTCTGAGGTAAACTCTATTCAATCTACCCCTACCGAAAAAAATAAATATATAAAAGGAAAGGGTAAGAACAAGGAGGATAAAAATAATCTGCAATCTGAGAAAACCAAAACACCACCTATTGATGATAGGGATAAGAACAAACCCCGATACCCTTGTCTTATCTGTGGTGATGACCACTACACTAAGGATTGTCCACGACGAGCCAAGGTTACTAAGTTCCTTCAAGGGACCCCGAAACCTCCCACCCTAGCTGTGTTGTCACAACCCTTCCCCTCTCAATAGTAGGTCTAATTGGTCATTCATGACCAACCTTCCCCCTCCAATACATCATATGTCTTAATGTGTATAGGTGATTCAAAGAAGAATGACATCACACTTACCACTCGAGACAAAGATTATTCTTCCTCCAAAGAGAAGGTTGATGAAATACCTCCTTCATTGGTCCTACCATCTCCCATGACTCCACCTACCAACGGTCCTATTCATCTTGAACAACTGAGCCTAGATACATTTCTTCACCCTCCCCCAAAGGGTGTTGTTCAAAAATCGCCTTTCAATCCTCATGCACATGCTACCCAGAACTACAATATTGTCGAATATCTGGCCCAAGCATTGTTTGCGATGTCATCCCTCGAAATCCTTCAGAGTTGTCCTATACAACGAAAGGCATTGTTGAAAGCTATTGGTGGAATCAACCCTACAGATATGAATTTAATAATTTTTGACTTGGAAGATCACATTCCAAGGTTACCCCCTCAACTTGCATTCCAAATACAAGTTATTGTCTCCGACAAAAAATTTTGTAGAATAGTTATTGATGAGAGTGACTCGACATGTGTCATGTCTATTACTTGTTGGAAAGCCATCAAATCTCCTCCTTTGACTGAATCCCACAACATGCTCAAAGCCTTCAATGGCTCTAGTTTTAAGCCTTACGGTGTCCTCCCATTGTTGCCTATTGCGTTAGAAGGCAAAACAGTCAATGTTGAAGTGGAGATCTTTGACGCTCCTCTCGATTACAACCTTCTATTTGGTCGTAGCTAGATTGATTCCATGCATGAAGTCGTGTCCACTCTTTTCCACGTTGTGTGTTTCCCACATCAAGGAAAAATAGTTACCATCGACCAATTGGCCTTCTTTCACTCTAATGCACATACCGACAATGTACCTTTCATTGCAAACCCCCCCTAGATATGAGAACGTTGGTGTCACTCTTCTTAGAGATTCCTCTTTGATGGGTACTTTCCCCATTCCACCACCTGATATCCGACATCCATTTGTCACCTCGATCAACATGATCTCCACCTCTTTTCATGGAACCCCTGCATCTTACGACCCATGGATGGTACCCAACCCCGACAATCATCTTTGTTATGGAGAAGAAATACCTTTGAGTCGGTCAAATCCATTTATCAAGCCATTCCATCGGCAACCCCCTCTCTTGGTGATTTATCTCCAGATCCATTACGTGTCATTTTTCCTATAGACAATATGATTATGTCTATTATGTCCATGGAAGATACCCCTTGGGACGATGGACATCATCGTTCCATCCTCTTCCTCAAAACAATGCACCATCAAGGGTTACCAACAACTCTTGACCCCATTGACCGTTGTCATCATTTCTACCGTTACCAAGTCTACACACGATATGTTCTACGAAAGGAACTTAAGTAATATCTCACCCACCATCCCCCTCGACATATCCATAAAACCTGGAGTTGTCGAATATGTGCATATCGAAGCTTCATGTTCCCATGATGAAGTTGTTACCTACAAGTCTCTTTTCCAAGAATTTTGTGACGTCTTCGCATGGAGCTATGAAGAAATGTCGGGAATTGACCCAAACATTGTGGTACATGAGATTAAGACATACCCGGGCACTAAACCCATCCAGAAATGACTTCGTCCAATCCACCCATGTAAGGCAACCACTATCAAGATTGAAGTTGAGAAACTTCTCAAAGATGGCTTTATTTACCCTATGGTTGTAACTGACTAGGTTTCCAATATTGTCTCGATTGACAAGAAACAAGGCACAATCCATGTGTGCATTGATTATAGGGACATTAACAAAGCTTGTCCTAAAGATAACTTTCCTACCGCCTTCATTGATTATATCGTCGACAATTGTGCCGAAAGTTAAATCTTCTCTCTGATGGATGGTTTCTCCGGATATAATCAAATCAATATCGTTCCCACGAACCAACACAAGACCTCATTTATTTTTCCTTAGGGAACTTTCGCCTATCGAAAACTTCCATTCGGTTTAAAGAATGCTGGTGCAACTTTTCAACCTGCTATGTCTTATGCCCTTCATGATATAAAGCACATCGTGTAGCCATATCTAGATGACTTACCCTCTCATTCCATGCACCGTGTAGGTCATCCAATACACCTCTGCACCATTTTCCTTCGATGTTGGTTTTACCATATATGATTGAATCCCCACAAATGTGTTTTTTGCATTGAATCTGACCGAATAATGGGATTTATTATTTCATATCAAGGGATCAGGGTAGATCCTTTGAAGGTCGAGGTGATTCTCAATGTTCCTCCTCCTTCCTCACTTCACTAGTTACAAAGTTTGCAAGGGAAGGAAAAATTTCAACGTCATTTCATCCCGAACTATGCTGAGCTAACTCTCGAATTTACACGACTGCTCAAGAAAGGTTATGAGTTCATATGGGATACCACTACCAACAAATATTTCAAAGCTTTGAAACTGTCTTTGACAAGTACCCCACTACTCTTCCCACCTGATTATAGTCGGGATTATTTCCTTTACCTCGTAGCCTTGGACTATACCATCACTATGGTTCTCATATAGGAGGATGATTCTCATGATTCCCATGTCATCTATTACTTGAGTCGGAGTCTCACAACTACCGAAAACAAGTATTTACATGTTGAAAAACTAGCCTTGGCAGCCGTCCAAGCTGTTCAACGTTTCCAACACTATATCCTTTCTCGCAAGACAATGGTAATTTCTAACTGCAACCCTATGCAACACATTCTTATACGCCAATTGCTAGGGGGAAAATACTCCAAATGGTTCGTAATACTCTAGGATTTTGACTTAGAATTTGAACGCACTAAGTCCAAGAAATCCTTGGTTTTTGCCGAGTTGATATGTGACCTTTGCTGCTCTGAGATGGAAAATGTAGCAGCAGATTCATTACCCGATGAATCCCTTTTCTTGATTAGTTTCGATGACCTTTGGTATAGATATATCATCATATATCTCCAAAACCATACTTTCTAGCCCAATTTGTCTAGCACTAACTACCGTTGAATATGCTACCATGCCCGTCAATATATTATCCTCGGTGATACTCTTTATCATCGTGGGATTGACTATATTTTTTGACGCTGCCTCACATTTGATGAAGCTGAGAAAGCCCTCAATGACTGCCATTCCAGAGCTTGTGGTGGTCACATGTTTGGGTATGCTACTGCCCAGAAGATCTTACAAGCAAGGCATTTTTGGCCTTCATTATTCAACAATTGTATAATTGCCGTCCAAAAATGCCATGCTTGCCAAACCTACAACAATAAAATATGATCACACCCTGCTCCTCTACACCTTGTGGTCTCCATTGGTCCTTTTGTGAAATGGGGTGTCGATTTCATGACATGTCACCCTCACTCGACCGGGGGGCATGGATACATTATTGTAGCTGTAGATTATTTTACGAAATGGGCCGAGGTGATGCCAACATTCAACAATACCGGAAGGACTGCAACATTATTTATATTCAATCACATCATTTCTCAGTTTGGTTTTCCTCAAGCTGTCGTTACTGACCATGGTATCCACTTTAGAAACTTCATGATGTCTGAACTCACTGAAAAGTTGGGTCTTCTCCATGAAAACTCAACACCCTATTACCCACAAGCCAACAACCAAGTTGAAGCAATAAACAAAATCCTCATTACCATGCTTCGACGAATGATAGGGATTCACAAAATGAGTTGGCACATGATGTTGTTTTCAACATTGTGGGCTTATCAGACATCCGTGAAGTCTACTACAGGGTTTACACCATTCCAGTTAGTCTATGATCTAGAGGCCATCTTTCCAATTGAATGTGAGATACTCTCCCTAAAACTAGCCATCAAACTTCTCCCAAACACTTCTGCTGAAGAAGAGCGCCTGTTGTATCTCATGCAATTAGATGAAACCCGTCATGATGCCACCCTAGTTATAGAAGCCTAGAAGAAACACGTCAAAGCCTAATACAACAAACATGTCAAGCCATGTGTTTTCTTCAAAGGCAATCTAGTTCTCCTTTACGAACAAGATCGGGATATGCTAGGAGCCAGAAAATTTGAAGCTATGTGGCAAGGTCCTTATATCATCAGACAAGTTTTGGAGAAATGAGCTTACGAGTTAGTGGAATACAACAGTATCCCTTTGAGTGAACCTAGAAATGGGTTATACTTAAAGAAGTACTATGCTTAAGATCACTTGTGCATGAGTGCTTGTATTTTATTATATCATACTTTTTGTTACTTTAGTATGTTTTTTCGTTATTTGGTCTCTGCCCTCGACCACTTATCTTGCATTGTGCTTGGTTTCTAGATGTCGGAGTCTTCGCCACCCCACATTGGTTTCGCTGATGGTGCTAGCCATTGTACTTAGAACCTCTCTTCTGCTGCATGGGCAATTTACACCCCTACAAATGAACTTATCAGTCTATGAGGTGTGTGCCTTGGTAGTGCGACCAATAATATTGTAGAATATAGCACTATCATTGAATTGTTGATTGATTCTATTTTGCTTGGTATCCGACACCTAGTTATATGACTCGATTCACAACTAGTAGTACTATAGTTATGTAATGTCTATTCTATCTGAAATCCTACTTTATTACATGTATATTTAAGAATTCGCCTCTTTTATCGTTATTTTCATTATATCGAATATAAACACATTCCTAGATGTCTAAATACATTGACTGATGCATTAGCTAACTATGTGTTAGATAGACATTTGGGACATTTATAAGCCAATCACACATCACATATATAACACAACACAAAATAAGCTGGTAGAAGCCATATATATGTATATAATGATCAAATGTTTTTACAAAAAGTTTTTGTCCAAGGATCAAAATCTCAAAATATGAAGCCCATAGCTTCTACAAAGTAGTGTCACGAAAGACACTCATGATAACACACAATTTCTCATGCTAGCCTACAAAGTAGTCGAATGAGAGACTCGAACATGCCCATAGTATGGCGCTGGTAACGTCTCAGAATCTCCCCAATAGCAATATGCGGGATGTCTGCGGTCAACCCCTCCAAGTTTTTCTCCACTGCCTCATAGTCTTTGACATCCCATCTCACCACTGGAATCGCTTCTCCTCACCGTTGAATGAGAGATGTTCCTGGAGGTCGATATGGCCCCACATCTGTGTCATCAAAAAGAGATTTTTTGATTAGTTCTTGGATAAACATAAAAACATTTTGTATGATAAAATTTACAAAAACATTTAAAAAGAACAAAAAGTGTACTTTTTACCTAAGTCACTCCACTGAGCATCCTCAGGCAGGGCCAAATCAAGATTTCCTCAGAAATCCAAACCACCATATGCATAGTCATCAATCATCAGCATCTGGGGCCTCAACCAGTCAAAAAATGAATCATTATACTTGATTATAGGCCATGCTACGTGTCGAGCCATGAGGTTGCACCACCTCAACATCCTCGGATCCTCTGGGGCTGATAAACCCCAATCAACCTGTAGTCACAATAGTGGGACCCTCTCAAGGAATAATGACACCAAAAGTGATCCATAACCAAACTTCTTCAAGTCACCCTTTCTGCACTTCGTCAATTGTCTCTTTATACTACGGAGAACTGCATCCAAACAGTTGAAGACCTGAGTCTCTGTGCACTCTATGGTGTATTGGAAATAGCTCTAGAGGGCCATTTGTGGAGTCGTACTCCCAGCCATGCATGCAATAGTAAACAAGATGGTCCATATGTTAAAATATTGGACCCCCCAAATAGAAACCTTACCTTTGCTTCTCTCTACCTCTGAAACACAATACTGGCAACAATACTCACTCATATGGAGTCCATCGCCTCTGCCTTCGGTCAAAGAAGCATGGTATCCACGCCATGACAACCCCGTTAGAAAATATATATCCTTGATATCTAGGGTCATCATATGGACTCCCACATGAAATAACTATTGGTCCACATCCCACATGTGGACCAAGTATTCTAACAATTTGATTTGGGCTCTCATACCCGAAAACCTGAAAATTTTCAAGAGCCCACACTCTCGGAGGGAAGCGACTGTACTTGGGTCATTCTCAATAATGAAATACTCCTCCTCATGTTCTCTTTCTCTCCATTCCAACATTGTGATGGTCAAACACCTACAAAATATCCATGAGAGGGGAGTCAACAACTTGTTTTAAACTCTTGCATAATTTTTATTGAGCAAAACCTTACTTCAAAATCCATTTTTTGGCCCCCGCAGGTGAGCCTTTTTCATAGTGAGAGATTCTCATACATGCCCTGAAGTCCACCTACAAGAATACTAGATTCTCGTAGGTCACGCATGGCCCACCTGCGAGAATGCTTGGGTGCATGTTATGACCTTAAAATGGACTCAAAACCCAAAAAATTGCCAATAAAAACCAAAAATAAACCATGGAAAATTTAGGGAATCAAGAGATTACCTTGTTGGCTGAAATGGTTCACCAAATGATCGCTTGTGCCTCCCGCAATCGAGCAAAGAAATTTGGGGGAAAATGAGGCATGTTGGACAAGTTTTGGGCAAAATCACAATGAAATGGTAAAAAACCCTTTTTACCCATATTTATTCACTTTTTACTATTTTTTAATTTTTTTTTATTACTTTGTCTATAAAACCTAATACCCTAATAGCCTTGTGAGTATGGTTTCTCACAGATATCACAACTTCAAAGTTTGAATGAGGGGGTACGGGTGTTTTTTCTTTTGTCGCATGTACGACTACCTTTTTAGGGTTTTTTAGAAAAAACCTGGAGCTCAGTCTTCGTTCGTTATCATGCTCAAAAATATATGAGAATGTAACTAATTATAATTTTTCTCATCTTTTTGTACTCGTCATGGTAACACGAAAATGACGAACTTAAAGGAGTATCCTTTACGCTCTTTTCACGCTCCATAAAAATGAAAAGATTGTCAAGCGATCTTGTTCTTTTCATGCTCATTAAAGTATTTGAAAAAACATTCGATAGGAGATAGTTTATCACTTTTTCGGTCTCGTTGAAATATTTTATGAAAAAGGAACTGGGAGAGTTCTCTTTAAGTGTTTTTCAGACTCTCAAAACATGAAAAACCCTCTATTTTTATATCCTTGGACTCATTAAACAAACATCGAAAGACCCGGAATGGGATCGAACCACTCCTTCCTGGGGTTCGTTAAATATACTCCAAGGGACTCATCTGAGGGATGAGCTTACATCAACAAGCATATATTATCCTCCTTAAGATTGTGTAAAAATAAAGAGGTACTCTCCAGAAATGGTGGGGGGAATTTTGGGAAAGGGATGTATTTTTGTATTTATATTAATCGAAATAAGTTTTACTCTTGAACATGACACCCCCTATTCATCATTTGAATCTGGTTTGGGAAATCCATTTGTCTCTCGTTCGACTTGTTACAAGGTCATATATTGGGTCATCTTTGAGTCAGTGTTGCCAAGTCCTTAGTTGTGTTGTTCATATGTTCAAGAGAAGTTCACACAAGCCCTCTATTGAGTCAACCATAGGTAGTTGTCCATTCTTACTATGTTGGCCTTCCCTGTGTTCATTTCAACCCCTATTCATACTTTGTTTCACCCTCAAAATTTGTTACTTATTTTGTGTCATTGATGGGGGATACATGAAGGCCCTCCTGCAATGAGTCTTGTTCTGTCGAATCCAACTCATTATTCAGAAATGAGACCTATAAATCATTTAGTACCTTGGAACCTGCATGCATTAATGGTAGGTCTCTTCACTTTTGATAGGGGTTTCACATAATTGATCCCTGATCGAGAGATTGCACCGAGTGCTCAAGTTTAGCTCATGCATTTACATTTGTTCATATTGTACTTTGGTACCTTGGGAGTCATTAACATCAATGGTGATTTCCCTCGCATTTGTTAACAATTTTCATCAATGATTGGTAATCAAGTGGTTTCTACCATGTTCAACTTTAGCACATGTAATCACATGGCTAGATTTGTACTTTCAGGTGACGGGATTGAAGACCTTGGGTCTCATATTTTTTATCCAGGCTTCGATGGAGTATGTATGATTTGTATCGGCACATAGATCCACTTTGTATTTCATGTGGCTATGTTGTCTTAATTCAAGTCTTCTCACATAGATCCACAGTGTATTCTTGGTGGCTATGTATCATTTTGATGGCATGGATCCATGGTGTATGATTTGTGGCGATGACCTACGTTTATGATTCCATTCATTTGTGATCTGAGCATGAGAATGCCTACCTTAGAACTAGTATTATATTCTGTAGATGCTTGGTTGTTTACAGGTTTCTGATTAGGTGTGCTCCTTGTTTCTGACACACACACACATTTTACAAAGTATTTTAGTTGTCACAAGTTCCAGCCTCATACTTTGGGGGGCATTCTGTTACACATGATTTTGGTCACTCTGGTGATGTCTCTACAAGCGATGTATTCAGGCTCCCACAAGGACTTTTTGCCTAAGAAAAGTGATTGTTGTCTACTTCCAAAAACACATTTTTAAGATGAGTTCACAGGCTACCTATATTACAGGGTTTAATATTACAAGGTCTACTCTATAGGTAGGGTGCAAACCTGTTTCAAAGCTTGGAAAAGAGAAGAGGTCACGAAGGTTCTAGAAGGCAATCTTCTAGAAAATGAGTTGGTATTCACATGGTTGGAATCCTATTGACTTCTCAGATTTAGTGGGATCATCCTCATCCATTTAACCATCTCTCCTTCTCCTATATATTGAAAGGTTTCTCATGGAAAAGGTTAAGCAATATTGAATGAAGAATTGGTGAAAGAATTGTGTGAAGAACTCTACTTGGATAGAAGCTTGAAGACTCTGATTGGTCTATCAAGTTGTATTGGATATTATTCATGCAAGTGCAGAGAAAGTGTGTGTGTTGGAACCAAGGGTCACTGAAAGGAATCTTGTGACATCAAGGTGATCTAGTTGTATCTTCTACTTTCATTTAATATAATACAACGGCATGTCCCTTTCCCATAAAATCACTCTTATTTTATTGCATAACTCCTTGATTATATGCATAGGTTGACATTAAATATACTTTGCTATCTTCACTTTGGTTGTTTTGTGTTGTATTGGACCTTATTTCACAAGAGCACCGAAGAGAAATAGGAACAAAAAAGACCTAAGGAAGTGATATAAAGGTATGTCACTCATTCCTTCTTAATAGTAGATTCAATGACTACAAATTAGGGAAAGAGTCATGTCCTATCCTATTTTGTTCTAGATCCAGGTGGATCTAGGGAGATCTGTTAGTGTCCACACCTACCGATTTATCCAATAACAACCTTCGATATTGAAGAATATAAGATCTATGGTCGAAACCTACATCGGACAAACAAATAGCACGAAACTTAACACTGCGATGGCAGACCAGGGAAAACTAATCTAGTTTTGATGGGGAACACGTGGCGCTCTTACACACACATCGGAGGAGATGAAGGATTTCCCAAAACCACTTTTCTTATGGCCCCGATGTCACATGTTTCAAAACATCATGTCAATAGCTCGCTAGGAGGATGATGGTTGGTCAGATCGCCTCACATCATCGGTCCAGGTACTTTCTCGGATGACTTACCAAAAAGACGTCATTGCATAACTAACTCGAGGCTCATCATTCGAAGTGGATTGATGAAGTGTGGCACAACAAGGTACTATGATAGTAATTCATGAGAAAATTACACAGAACATCAAATATAAGATATGAATCATTTTATCCTATTCTGGGAAATTGTCATCTTATGAGTAAGAAAAACAAGCTCGGCCTGTGCTCCTGAATTCTATAAACTCAAAGGGTGGCCAAATCAAGGACTCTGTGAAGTCTGGAAAGCATGGATAATATCCATCAAACGACATCTGGAGCAATTGGGTTCTGAGCTAAGGTACCAGGTAGGTCAATAAACAAGAATGAAAGATGGTTCTTGCAGATGCAGGTGACTAAATTTCATATCGAATTTGAAACTGAGATAGAGTTAGGAGTAAGATTAAACCTCATTATAAGGGATCTTTTCATAAATGAACACACAGAAAACACCTGCCATCCATCCGCAAAGAAGAAGAGGAGAAAAAGGAGGAAATCATAGGCCAAAACTAAGATGATAGAGAGCGTCGGGGAAAATTCTAATTGGTGGAGTACCCTGGAGGAGGAAATTGCCAAGCTGAGGTGAATCCTCAGGTAAAATTTTGGTGTATTTTAGATAGTTTTGGACAGATGTCGGCTTAAGAAAAGGGAGTCCTGATATGACAGACCAATTACTAACAATCCATTTAAATAATACAACTGTTCTTCCTTTTTGTAACTTGTATCTGTTTTTAGAATTATGAGGAATTCATAGCATTTTAGATTCTATATGAAATTCCTCTATCTATGCTTGGCCTCGTGAGTATAGAAGGATGGAGAAAAGAGGAGCCTGCCCTCTGTGCAAGAAAACTTTACAAATCTCTAGGGATGGAATGAATACATGGGTGTAAAGGCAGATTTTGGGACTTTTTATGAAAAGATTCTAATTGGTGGTGTTATGAGTCTCGTTTTCTCTCATAGTATGTGATTCTTGTTGTTATGTATTTTCATTTTTCTTTCTTCTATCTAAATTGAGAAAATAAAAGTCCAGAATTTATTATTTGATGCTCTCTGCTTGACGATTTAAAGTATGTTCATCTCATCTAAACCATTTCAAAATTCATTACTATAATGCTATGATAATAGTTGTGTGTTTCTTTTCTTCTGATACCATCTAAAATTTTCAAGCATAAACTCAGAAGTCACTTCCTCATTTAGCCTTTTCCTCTTGATTGTTTTCATGATTTGGAAATACATCCTACATTCTTGACCCCATATCCCAAAGGTCATCTTCAACTCTTCAACAACTTTATTAAAACCCCAAAACAAACCAATTATAGCCACCGATTTCCATAGATGTATCAAGTGACATGAGAGGGCCCTCTCTGAGTTGAGTAGGCTAGTGCCTTAGCTCTAAAACTGGTTTAAACAATTACCTTTGTCATCTGTCTATTTAGCTGGACATAATTTATAGAGTGCTAACAGAAGGAAAGAAACATAGGGAATTGATTAAAACCGACAATGGTGTCACTGTGATCGAACATACATCACACAAACACAACTATCCTTGACTGGATCTTCCATGCTCGAGTGTTCTAATACAATCGTTACAAAGAGATGAAAGGGAAATTGACTTTCATTAGAGAAGAAATCTCAAATTCATAACATAACCAGAGAACCAGAGGCTTTTACTAAAACTTTACAATCAGGAGCTCTGCTCAACCATTGACACAACAAAAATGGAAAAAATTCCTACAAATACTTGGAATTGGTTTCCCCCTACTAAAGGCCCAATCATGTCATGTGTTTAAGGATTTGCATTGATGATTTTCTTAGTCAGTCTATGCATGCATATGTTGGTCACACTACCCATGTAGTCTCCTATCAGACGTGATCTCTGTCAAACTGGACTGATAGTCTTCCTCTGCGATTTGTCCCTTTGTGGGCTTCTATTTAAGGAAGGAGAAGATGTCTCACCCACCTTCCTTATTTACATTAACTGTTGCATCGAGATCTAAATGAGCGGAGTTAATGTCTGCACTTGGAAGACATGGCAACCTTTTCTTTGTTGTTTGCACTATGTCGAACTTTTGTGGAAGGACCAAGCTGACAAAAAGGGATAGAGCTGAAGGGACTAAGGTGATGGGAGAGACTGACAGGTTACTGGGTGTATGAGGGCTAGGTGTAGGAGACATGGGGGATAGGAAGAAGTTGTGGTGGTACATGATTGGTTAAAGGGGGCACGATGTTATGATAGGGATGGCATGGAGGAGGATGAACACATGCCAGGAGATCACAGGGGGCAAAGTGAAAAGAGATATAACACAAAGGTGAGTGGAGGATAGATGTATGGTAGTGGAAGGTGGGAGGGGAGCAGGAGATGTGACAGGAAGGAGAGAGAGGTGGAGTGGAAGACAGATGTCAACAAGGGGTGATGCCAGTAAGAAATGGTGGTAAGAGGTCTACTCAGAGGGGGGATGTAGCGGTAATAGGTTGTAGGTGAGGGGGGGTCTGATTTAAAGAGAGGGTGACACATTAGTGGGGGCCCTACATTTTAAAACCACCAACTTGGACCCCTCCCCCCCCTCGTTAAAGGAAAAATGTTGAGGGGGGGGGTCTGATATGGATTTTTGACTGTAGATATTAGGGCAAAGATCTAAGCCGCCCAAATATACGTGCCACTTAGCATGAGGCACCTGCGAAAAAAAACTTAGGATAAGTGGGTTTTGTTAACCCATTTATTTCCCTTTTGCGTCAAAAGGTGTCCATTTCTTAGGAAAACACCCCCTTTACAAATTAATGTGATAACATCAGGCTCCATGGGGGATGGCTTGCTCCCTGTGAGATGCCAAGAACTCTTATGTAGTTTCAGTGCCTTGTTGTTGGGTTATGGATTCACTTATAAACTGAAAACAAAAGAAAAACTATATTTACAAATACATGGGAGCCACTTATGGCTCAAATAAAGAACTTCTTCAGAAAATGCCCATTTATAGGGCCACCAAACATTTCATCTCCCTCCACATTCTACAACATGTATGTGTTATTCAGATATCTCTCAGATATTTTGAAGGGTCCAATATAGAGGGCTTCAAATTTACCATGCTTTCCCTTGTCTTGTCTGGGTGCATCCCATTTAAGCACTAGATCTCCCAGCTGGAAATCTTCTTTTCTCGCCTTTTTGTCAAAGGCTTGGTTGATCCTCTGCTGAAAATCATGAGCTTTGTCCATCACCTGCTCTCTAGTCTGGTGGGCTTCTACCAGTTGATGAATCCTTCTGATCACATTGTCAGGCTCTCCTTGATAATCTTGAAGGAATTTCACTACGGGTAGGGCTAGCTGAGAAGGAAAAACTGCTTCTATCTCATATACAAGTTGGAAAGGGGATATTCCTAGGGACCTCTTAGGTGTCACTCGATCATCCCATAGAGAAAATATGAGCTTTGAATCCCATGCCTTATTATTGTCCTCCAACACTCTCTTGATAATCTTAATAAGGATTTTGTTAGAAGACTCTGCTAATCCATTACCTTGGGGATAATAGGGGGTAGAGTGGATTAATGAAATCCCAAATTGATCGCAGAATTTGATCAATGGCTTAGACTTGAAGGATGCAACATTATCAGTGATGATTCTGTTTTGACAACCAAACCTTACAATAATATCCTCCAGGAAACCAATGATCACTTTATGAGAGGTGCTCATTGTGGGGATAGCTTCTATCCATTTAGTGAAATAATATGTGGCAGTTAAGATCCACCTGTGCTGACCACTTGAAGCAGGATGAATTTCCCCAATGAAGTCTAGTCCCCACTACTGAAACGGTTCTGAAGCCACCACAGGCTTCAACGAATGGGACTTGAGCTGTTGCTTTCTAGAGAATTTATGACATTTAATACAATCCCTGATTTTTGAATAGACATAAGCGAACAGAGTAGGCCAGTAGTATCCAACCCTGAGAATTTTGTAGGCCCTGGTTTTCCAAAAATGGTGTCCCCCACATAGGTTGTCATGGAACTCAAACATAACTTTTTGGGTCTCTTGTGGGTCTATACATCTCATAAGCACTCCTAGAGGGTCTTTCCAATACAATACCTGGTCAATAAGAAAATATTTGATTTCTTTGAGCTTTAAATCTCTTGCCTTGATCCTTCCCATACCATCTAGAAGTCATAAATCCTACAAAAAATATAAAAGGTCTTTATACCAGGTACATTCTACCAATGGGGGGTTTTCCTGAGAGCTTTTGTTAGACAACTCAGCGTACTGATCTTGTAAGAAATTGTAGATGAAGTTAACCCCCAAATATTTACAGTTAGAGTCAGCCAATGGCTTGGCTAAACCTTGGCCTTTAACTAGATTGGTGGGATTTATTTCAAGATAGAACTCAAGGATTTTGGCAATCCACTTGCTCCTTCTCCCGTCTATATCATGCTGAATGGGAATGTCCTTCACAAAAGCTGAAGGAACATATGCAATGATCGTTGAATGAAAAACATAGATTTTGAAAGCTTTAAGAGCCTTCACCAAGGCATAGGCCTGTTTTTCCATGATGTCATATTTTGTCTCTACATCTCTCAATGCCCTTCTAAAAAAATTAAAATGGTTTCTCTATCCCTTCAACATTCTTCTACAATAAAACAACTACCACAGTATCAAAAGAAGCAAAATAAAAAATTAGAAAATCATTGGAATAATCAAGACTGATAAGCATAGGTGCCTTAGTCAATTCCTTCTTGATATGGCTGAAGGATTCTCAGAATTCAACAGTCCATTTTACTTCATTTATGTTTCTGAGCATGACTGTGATATGCTTCATCGGTTCAACAAAATTGGAAACAAACCTCCTCAAGAAATTAATTTTTCCCAAGAAGGATTAAACCTCTTTCCTGGACCTTGGGAGTGATAGGGTTTGGATTGCTTCCACCCTACTAGGACCAATTTTGATCCCCTCAATTAATACTATGTGCCCCTGTAATTTCCCTTCCTTCATGGAAAACAATGATTTTTTGGGATTCAAAGCGAGACTGAACCTCCTGCATTTCAAGAATACCTTCCTCAGATGATAAAAATGCTCTTTATCAGATTTGGAAAAGACTGTTATGTCATCCAGATAGATGAATACAAACTTATCCTTCTCACCAATGATGGTGATATCCATAGCTCGCTGAAAGGTTGCTCCTGCGTTCATTAATCTAAAGGGCATCTTGGCATACATGAATCTATCCCAAGGAGTGGTGAAGTCTATTTTTTATCTATCCTCTGGCAAGATAGAGATCTTATTGTAGCCCTAAAATCCATCAATCATGGAAATCCTAGATGCGCCTCTCACCCTTTGCAATATATGTTCCATCTTTGGCAGCGGGTAATTGTCCTTCCTAGAGCTCATGTTCAGATTCCTAAAATCAACACAGATTATGATTTCTCATCTCTTATTTATTACTGGGACAATATTGGATATCCACTCACAATATCTCAGAGGCACAATGATCTGAGCATCCAAAATCTTCTTCACCTCCCTTTCCATAATAGGCAACAACATAGGATTTATCTGTCTCAACTTATGCCTAAATGGTTTGGCTTCCTTCTTTAGGGGGATCTTTTGTTCAATAAAAATGGTGTCATATGTCTTTAGGTCTTCATAGGTCTAGGAAAACACATTAGAAAACTCTTTTGATAGCTCAGTATACTCGGCCCTCTACTCTCTTGATAGGATGCTTGACAATTTGACAAATTTTGGTTCCTGCTTTGTGCCAATATTGCACTCAGCCACATCAACATAATTATTTGAGATTTACCCTTTACTGCCACATCATTTCTGTCAAATATTATTTCTAAAGGGGCTATTCCCTTTGGGATGTGATTGCTAGGAAAATGGACGATATGGTGGTCAACAATCTTGCTCAGAAAAATAACATCACGAGGACCCACTCCAGAGTCAGGATCTTGATCAATGTGTAATGCTGAAAAATCATCAACTATCTCAAGGAACATTTTGATATAGAGATAATCCTCAAAAACCTTCCAATTCTTGATATTGTCAAGTATAGAGGATCTGTATTTCATTTCTACATCATACTTGAGTTTAGGAGGTAGAGGGACTTTGAAATTGATTGCTAAGGAAGCCAAAGAATTGGCCACTGTATTTTCTTCTCTAGGGATGAATGAAATGTTGAAGGATGAGAAAAAACTGTCAATCGGGTCCCACACTTCATTTATGTAACTCCTGAGCCGAGGGTGTTTGGCCTGGTAAATATTTATGACTTGTTAAATAATTAACTCAACATCTCCAAACACTGATAACTTTTCAATCCTCTTGTCCTTTGCAGCTCTCAAGCCCAAAACCAGAGCTTTATACTCTGCCACATTGTTGGTAGCTTCAAATTCTAATTTGTATGACAGAAATATGGTTTCCTGAGCAGGGGAAACAAAGACCACTCTGGCACCAAATCCTTCCCTATAATAGGCTACGTCAAAGAACATTTTCCAAACAGGGGTAAATGGAGGAGAATCTTCCCAGAGGGTGAGGGACCTATTTCTAATTTTAAGGGGAGACTCAGGAGCATTAGTGAGATGTAATAGGCTAGATCCCAAATCAGTATCTAGAGAGAAAATAGGGTGATTGGTGGGGTCTTCTTCATCACTAATAATGTAGGCCAATTGATCTTCCCTGTACAGTCTCCTATGCTCCCCTCCGAACATTGGAATGGTAGCATATGTGAGGTCCATTTGTAATGTTCCCACAAGCCTTTTTATCCAAGATCTTGACAATAGCATGCCAAACTTGGGAGGAACATCAACCACCACAATATCCATTACCACACTTTTCATGGGTAGATGAAACAAAGTTACCACCAGGTCTTTGATGACCCTAGGACATTGCACCCTCCTTGAATTGAAAGAGTACAAATCATGATAGGCTTTTGTGACTTCCAGCCCGAGCTCTTCCATGACAGTTTTGGGCATGATATTATGGGAAGCCCCTGAATCCATCATACAATTATTCAACACCTTGTCATGTATGTTCATTGATGTGTAGAAGGGAGGGAATGAATCGTCTCTATATTCTACCATAGGACCTAAGATGACTGCTAACTTTTCGTCTTGGAGATTTATTAAGTCTGTGGAATGGAAATATGGCTCAGACTGCAATAGTTTAGACAAGGATTTTTTGAAGTCTTCATCTTTAACCATCTTTGAAAGGGGCACAGGGATTCTGATATTTTGGATTTCATGATCAAAACTAAAGGAGGAAGGGGGCTTCAAAATTTATCTCACCTCTGAGACAGGGTCTTTAGCTATTGGTATGGAATTCTAAGCTCTCTTTTCCTTGCTGATGTTTGTTGTGTCTTTAGCAGGCTTCTCTGCTATGGAAGCCTAATCATGGATGTCAGACTTCCCTTCTTTATTCTTAGACTAGAGGTTATATTTATTGGGACTACTACTGGCCTTCTCCCCCTTACTCAACTCATTTATTTAACCGTTCATGAGGGACTCCTCATAGGAAGATTGAGTTAAATGGGGAAATGGGGAGGTGTCTCCAATACAATGGATTTCAGGGTCAATATCTTCTTCTTTCCTTTCTTCATCAGTAACAAGGTTGTTTTGAAGAGGGGTTTGAATTTTCTGATCATTTATGTCTCTATCCCTTTGTTCCCTTGGCATATTATTAGGAGCATTGTTATTTGGTCTCTTGAAGTTGCCTCTACTATCACTATTTGGAACATTCTGATAACCTTGCTTCCCTTTGAATTTTATCTTCTCTATTTATGCAGACATGGAATTCACTATCTTGGTTAATTCATATACTTGGGGGTGAGATGCAGAAGAACCAGAGGTTGATGCCTTAGATATTCCTCTCCCTCTGTCTCTGTCAGCTTTTCTCCTAAGCCTGTCAACTACCAACACATTGGATTCTACTTCCATGGCTGCATCTTGCATAAGAGCCAATGGAGTAGCTCTTCTTTCTCTCAACAGGAGGTAGAAATTGGGGTCAAAGGCACTAGCATAAGTGATCTTAGCAGAGGCCTCTATAGGCTTTATCTCAATAGAAATTTTGTTCTACATTTTATTGAACCTTTTGGAGAAGTCAGAGACAGATTCTCCTTCCTTTCTCTTCAGGGACCCAAACTCTGTGATGTGATACATAAATTTTTTTTTATCCCCCCACTGCCGCAAGAAAACATCATCTAGAGATTCAATCCTAACAATAGATTCATGGGTCAATCCCTTAAACCATTTACTAACCTCACCATCAATTCTATGGACAAAGATTCTCATCCAGACATCTTCGTTTTGAATATTTAGATTGTCTGCATAGATGTAGAAGGCAACAAGGTGCTCTTCAATAGTTATGTCCTCTTCTCCAGTGAACTTGGGCATATATTTAAGGTAATATCCAATAGGGAGAGCATTCATGGGATGACGTAAGACCAGGGGGGCATATATTGTAGCCACTATGGAATCCATTATGTTCCTAGGAGGATTAACACATGCCATAGGGATGTGAGGTGGAGGAGAACTAGGAGGTGAAGGTTTTAGAACAAGGGAGGTTGGAAATGAGCTTCCAAGAGGAAAGGGAAACAACATATAATTTGGAGAAAGAGATGGAGGGATTGAGGGAACTAGGGTCTCTCTTTATGTGGTAGTGGCAATAGTAATAGGAGGAGTGGTGAAACCCGGGGTAGGAAAATATTCGGAGGCACTGGGTCTAAACCACGGTATAATTTCAGGGGAGAGTGGAGTGACAAGGCTTTCTCCCTCCAATCCCAGACCAAGAGGGGAAAACTCAACAGGAACACTCCCAAAATTTAAAGGTCGGGAAACTCCAACAACAGGTATAATAAAAGGATGAAAAGAATAAATTGGAGTTCCTATAGAATAGTGAAAATCATCAGAAATACCTAGCTCAACAGTAGAAGTAATCTCTTGAAGGGCCTTTTCCTTTCTGATAATTTTCTTTGGGTTGGCTTTAGGTGTTTCTAAGGGAAGTTGGGTATTCGACCTCATTAGTAGATTAACCTTAACGAAGTCACCATAGTGGAGTCTCCAGGTGCACAGTCACAATCTTGATGTACTGGGCTCTGATGCACCTTCAGAACCAATAATCTTTGTCATTCAATCCCAGGGAAAATTTTCAATTTTGTCCCCGACAATGGTGACATAAATGTTGGCATTGGAATTCACCTTTGGATTGCAACAGAGGTAATCCCAAGGCCCGTCAGTTTGTATGTCACAATAAATAAATTTAAGGGTGGTCTAATGGACATAGTCTCAAGATTATATCTCTTTAACTCAAAAAACTGGGTTGGCATGCATAGAGAAGTGAGGTCTTGATCTAACTTCAGTTAGTGATTTTTTGCATAGTGGTGACTAGGAGGAAGAACTTAAAGAAGATGAAGTGGTATATTGTGGACGTCTTGTCTTTCGACAACCAAAGGAGAAGAAAACTTGAAAGACAAGATATTCTTGGCTCCTAGCTATAGGGAACTAAATGAAATTATCATGAAATGAAATCAATCATACATCACAAATTCAATAATAATTGCCCGACTGGATCGTCCATACTCGGGTCATTCAATGTTGGAAGGAAAGAAACACAGGGAACTGATTAAAACTGATAGTGGTGTCATTGTGATCAAACATACATCACACAAACACAACTATCCTCGACTGGATCTTCCATGCTCGAGTGTTCTAATACAGCTGTTACAAAGAGATGAAATGGAAACTAAATTTCATTAGACAAGAAATCTCAATTGCTTAACATAACTAGAGAATAAGAGGATTTTAATAAAACTTTACAATTGGGAGCTCTACTCAACCATCGACACCAACAAAAATGGAAAAAATTCCTACAAATACTTGGAACTGGTTTCCCCCTGCTGAAGGCACGATCATGGCATGATTTGAAGGATTTGAATTGATGCATTTCTTGGTCAGTCTACGCATGAAAATGTTGTTCAGACTGCCCATGCAGTCTCCTGTCAAACACGATCTTTGTCAAACTGGACTGACAGTTCTCCTCTGCTATTTGTCCCTTTTTGGCCTTCTATTTAAGAAAGGAGAAGATGTCTCACCCACCTTCCTTATTTACATTAACTATTGCATCTGGATCTGAATGAGCAGAGTCGATGTCCACACTTAGAAGACATGGCAACCTTTTCTTTTTTGTTTTCACTACATCGGACTTTTGTGGAAGGACCAGACTGACAGATAGGGATAGAGCTGATGGGGCTAAGGCGACGAGTGAGACTGCTAGGTTACTGGGTGTATGAGGGCCAGGTACATGGGACACAGGGGATGGGAAAAATTTGTGGTAATACATGATTGGTTAAAGGGGGCATGACGTTATGAAAGGGATGACATGGAGGAGGATGAACACGTGTTGGGAGATAAGAGGGGGAAAGGTGAAAAAAGATATGACACAGAGGTGAGTGAAGGATAGATGTGAGGTAGTGAAAGGTGGGAGGGGAGTGGGAGATGTGACATGTAGGAGAGAGAGGTAGAGTGGAAGACATATGTCAGTGGGGGGAGACATCGATAAGAGATGGTGGTAAGCGATCTACTCGGAGGGGGGATGCAGTGGTAAGAGATTTTATGCAGGGGGGGTCCGAGTTAAGGAGAGGGTGACATGTTAGTGGGGGCATCGCATTTTAAAACCACAAACTCGGACCCCCTCCCTCATTAAAGGGGGAGGGGGGGGTCCTACATGGATCTTTGGCCATAGATCTGGGTGCACAGATCTCAGCTGCCCAAATATACACACCACTTAGCATGATGCGCCTGTGCAGACAAACTTTGGATAAGTGGGTTTTTTTTAACCCATTTTTTTCCATTTTTCGCCAAAAGGGATCCTTTTCTTAGGAAAACACCCCCTTTACAAATTAATGTGATAACACCAGAGATAAAATCTTTGGTAAGAGACCCGAAACTACTATTGTTGTCCTAGAATTTGTAGAGACAGAAGATGTCATGATCATCAATACTAGGAATAAATCCTATGCTTCCAAAACCAAATATGATCCTCCCAACAATTCTTCTAGCCCAAGATCATCCTCACTAGCTGCTACTTTTCAAGTTCCTAAGGATCTTGACAGTCAAGGAACTACCTCCCCTCTCCCCTCTTCCAAATAAAATATTCTAAATTAGTTGGCCAACATTAAAGCAAATGCAACCCTTATGGACATGGTTGTCATCCCTGAACAACAGAAGCATCTAAAAAAATTCATGGAAGGAAAATATTTCATTGTAGCCAACGTCTCTGAAGAGGTATATGAAGAGGATTCATTTTTAAATAAAGTAGGTGTACATACATTTAGACATCTTGTAAAAAAAACCCCATTTTTTATTTCTGTAAAGATTATGGATAAGATTTCCCATTGTTGCCTCATTGACAATGGTTTGGGCCCAAGTGTAATGTTAAATATTATCATGGAAGAGCTAGGCTTGTCTTGTACAAATGAAAATTCCAGAAGCATGCTCTCTTATAATAGTCTACAACAAATGAACATAGGTGAAATCAAGGATGTGACCTTGGTTTTGTGTGTGCACCCTGAAATAAGGACCACCCTTAATATTTAAGTAGTCAATATGTCACTAAATAACTACTTAATCATCATAGGAAGAGATTGGAAATATTTGATGGGTGGATACCTCTTACTCGACAAGACACACTTATTCATTCCTCGAAATGGTAAAAACATCACATTCCTTATAGAGGGAAGGATTTCACCTTACATAGAAAGTGTTCCACAACATAATGTGAATTATGTCGAAGAGGACCTATGAGTATATTTCATCTTTGTCGAGGAGGGTAATACTCCCTTGGAATAAATCAACTTAAATGACGGTATGTGGCATATACACTTTAATGGTTCATGCTCTAATGAAGGAAACAAAGTTGGAATTATCTTGTACTCTCTTGTGGGGAAAATTATAACTTTTCTTATAGTTTAGAGTTTTCTTGCACAAACAATGTCACTGAATTCTAAGATTTACTATTAGGCATTGAAAACACCTATAATCTGGGTTGTGGTCACCTTACAGTTTTTGGGTATTCCAAGCTTGTTGTGAACCTTGTACATAAGATATAATCTCCTAGAAACAAGTTGATGAAACACTACACGCAAACTATTTGGGAACTTATCTCAAAGCTACTATATTTCAACATTACTCATGTTAAGAGGGAATTGAACTCAATTGCTAATTGGTTAGCTATTTTTGCAGCCTCTCATAATCGGAAACTTCTACCATAAAGACCTAATTGTAATTTTGAATCTCTATATCATCCACATATCCCTACCAATATAGAATCATGGTAGGTCTTCCCTAGTGATGAGAGAATATATTCTTTCATTCAAAATGAACCTTATAGGCCTAAGGAAATTATATCAATGGAAGATAACAAGATTCCTAAGGGCTTGATTCATCTAGAGAGTTCATTTTCATTTTGTGATGTAGGAAACAAAGAGAGTCATAAAGAAGAGGAGTCGAAAAGGAAAGTGGGTGAAACCATTTCCTTGAACATTGGAACACTTGAGTCTCCAAAGAAAATTAAAATAGGTTCCCAATGTTTTGATGAAGAAAAATTGAAGTTTGCTAGACTGCTTGGTGAATTTCAAGATGTTTTTTCTTGGTCTTATGAGGATCTTCAATTTTTTGATCCTTCTCTTATACAACATGCCATTCCTACCATGGAGGGCATAAAACCAGTTAGGAAAAAACAAATACCTATCAACCCTACACTCAAAGAAACTATTTGAAAGGAGTTGGAAAAATTTTTAAAGGATGGGATCATCTTTACGGTTAAGTATTCATAATGTGTTTCTAATTTGGTTCCCATTCAGAAAAAAACTGGTCAGATCCGATTATTCGTGAGATCGGAAGAGTACAAATGAAAATTCCAGAAGCATGCTCTCTTATAATAGTCTACAACAAATGAACATAGGTGAAATCAAGGATGTGACCTTGGTTTTGTGTGTGCACCCTGAAATAAGGACCACCCTTAATATTTAAGTAGTCAATATGTCACTAAATAACTACTTAATCATCATAGGAAGAGATTGGAAATATTTGATGGGTGGATACCTCTTACTCGACAAGACACACTTATTCATTCCTCGAAATGGTAAAAACATCACATTCCTTATAGAGGGAAGGATTTCACCTTACATAGAAAGTGTTCCACAACATAATGTGAATTATGTCGAAGAGGACCTATGAGTATATTTCATCTTTGTCGAGGAGGGTAATACTCCCTTGGAATAAATCAACTTAAATGACGGTATGTGGCATATACACTTTAATGGTTCATGCTCTAATGAAGGAAACAAAGTTGGAATTATCTTGTACTCTCTTGTGGGGAAAATTATAACTTTTCTTATAGTTTAGAGTTTTCTTGCACAAACAATGTCACTGAATTCTAAGATTTACTATTAGGCATTGAAAACACCTATAATCTGGGTTGTGGTCACCTTACAGTTTTTGGGTATTCCAAGCTTGTTGTGAACCTTGTACATAAGATATAATCTCCTAGAAACAAGTTGATGAAACACTACACGCAAACTATTTGGGAACTTATCTCAAAGCTACTATATTTCAACATTACTCATGTTAAGAGGGAATTGAACTCAATTGCTAATTGGTTAGCTATTTTTGCAGCCTCTCATAATCGGAAACTTCTACCATAAAGACCTAATTGTAATTTTGAATCTCTATATCATCCACATATCCCTACCAATATAGAATCATGGTAGGTCTTCCCTAGTGATGAGAGAATATATTCTTTCATTCAAAATGAACCTTATAGGCCTAAGGAAATTATATCAATGGAAGATAACAAGATTCCTAAGGGCTTGATTCATCTAGAGAGTTCATTTTCATTTTGTGATGTAGGAAACAAAGAGAGTCATAAAGAAGAGGAGTCGAAAAGGAAAGTGGGTGAAACCATTTCCTTGAACATTGGAACACTTGAGTCTCCAAAGAAAATTAAAATAGGTTCCCAATGTTTTGATGAAGAAAAATTGAAGTTTGCTAGACTGCTTGGTGAATTTCAAGATGTTTTTTCTTGGTCTTATGAGGATCTTCAATTTTTTGATCCTTCTCTTATACAACATGCCATTCCTACCATGGAGGGCATAAAACCAGTTAGGAAAAAACAAATACCTATCAACCCTACACTCAAAGAAACTATTTGAAAGGAGTTGGAAAAATTTTTAAAGGATGGGATCATCTTTACGGTTAAGTATTCATAATGTGTTTCTAATTTGGTTCCCATTCAGAAAAAAACTGGTCAGATCCGATTATTCATATATTTTTGTGCATTGAATCAAGCTAGCATAAAGGATCATTTTCCTCTCCCTAATATGGAAATGATTTTGCAGCAAGTTGCAGGGTCATAGATGATGTCCTTACTTGATGGTTTCTCTGGTTACAATCAAATAAATGTAAAAAGGGAAGAAAAATACAAAACCACTTTTATTACTCGTTGGGGCACTTTTTCTTATGAACGTATGCATTTTGTCTTATCTAATGCAGGTGCCACTTTTCAAAGATCTATGCAAATAACTTTTGATGATTTGATCGACAAAATTATTCATATCTATCTTGATGAATTAACTGTGTACTCTAAAAGACGATCATATGTTTCAAAGTTTCAAAAAGTATGGTTGGATCCTTTCAAGATCACTTTTTTCTTGGGTGAAAACTCTTACCTTCTAAAGGATTTACAAGAGCATTTTTTTTCCTTCAACACTAACGATTCTCACTTAAAACACTACGTGGAACCAACTTTAAGAGTTTAACGTTGTTTGGATTATTTTGTATTTTAGTAGTTCAATTCTAATTTCATTTTAATAGTTTTCATTTCTGCTATTTAATTCTTATTTTACAATAGTTTTCAATTATGATTTTATTTTAGTAGTTTTCTTTATGTTGTTTGCATTTATGTCATTGCATTTTAGTTATTTTCAATTTTGCAGTTTCATTTCTATTATGACATTTTCTTGCTTTTGTTCTTTTGATTTCAATTTTTGTCAAGAATAAAATGTTGGATTAGTTCTGCCACAACGACACTCCTGCAAAGTATTGTTAATCGATAACAATCAAGATTACACAACTATCACGATGTTCTCCCTGAAGGCATCATTGATTTTTTTTTCTTCTTTCATTGTTGTTTTATGAGATAGTTGGTTATGTTCCACTTCTTCTTTCCATTTCTTCATCCATTTTGAGATTCAAAAGAGAAAGTCCATAAAATTATGCTTACAGGGATAAAGAGCAAGTCCATAAAAGATAAAGTCCATTTTTAGATTCAAAAGAGCGAATTATGGTTGAATGATTATATTTACAGGGATAAGCCCCCTCATACTTAACACTTTCCATGATTTATTCCCAAATTCCCACTCATTTTTCTACTAAATATGGTCACTTCACCCTGTGGCATAATCATTCTGATTTATATCTTCTTGATCTGATGTTACTTGGTTTACAAAACCATATATTCTGATTTCTTAATCTATTGGAATCAGATTTCCCCATGGAGTCACCAATTTGTTGAAGATTAAAATCGCAACGAGGAATTTCTCCGACAAAGTATTGATAAAGCCCTATTATTTAAACTTTGCTAATAATATAATACTAGTAGGTGGGACCCCCTTATAGACTGGAGGCTCAGAGATAGTCATATCACACATTTTATGTTGTTGTTTCGACGCTTCTTATACAGTCCTATATGGTTGACAATGGAGTCTTGGTTTCATTTTGACATAGTAATAGGTGTATGATGCATTTTATGGGATGTTTATGCAGTTCAAAGCATTATTGTTATGTTATGATGGCATATATTTACAACTGCTATGATTTAATCATGTCACAAATCGTCATTATCTACTACCTAGCCACATACACACAAGAAACATGTTAGTAATAACATAACCAAAACAAAGAAAAGAAACTTATAAAAAAAAATCCTAAAAGGAAAGGATTTATGATTGAGTTATGTTAAGGATTATATGCAAATGAAAAGGTAAAATATGTTAGTGTTAGTCCTAAATATTCTATGGTTGGTTAGTGGCTATGCGATTTTAATTTGATTATTTTGGGTGCATATAATACTTCAATACATATGTTATGGCATAAGAGCTAGACAAAGGTTAACATGTGAATGATTTCGGTGGTGCATTGGGAAAGGAATATTGTCGCAGATTTCAATGGTTTGGAAATTGATTACATGGTTTAATGCATTCGCAGATTTCAATGGTTTGGAAATTGATTACATGGTTTAATGCATTGGTGAATGTTGGTAGTATTTTACTTCAGAATTGAATAATATAGGAGATGGAAGTGACGTGTAGTAAATTCACGTCACTCTATACTCCCCCCATCAACCGTCACCCTAGTATTGTTCTTTGTTGCATTCGGTCTATTGGTGCTTAAGCTTCGCATTTCAGGCTTGGGAAGAAAACATTTGGCTAGCTCACCCTTTTAAGCTCTCTATTACAGGTATGGTTCTTTTTCACCCCATCCATGAATTATGCTCTGTGAATGAACAAAAAGTGGCCCAATAATACTTGTGTCTGTGTTTTCCTAAAATTGCAACTGTGTAATTTTTCTCTCTGGAATGGGTGTGTAATTGTTCGGATTGAAAGAAAAATAATTGATTTTTGGTTGAGTTGCACATTCACTGGTTTCTCTGTCGATTAAAATCATGGTGGGTCTCTGTGGATATTAAAGTGTATGTGGTATCATCTCTCTGTGTTAAATGGTGAGGGTTCACTCTGTGTTTTATTGTCAGTTGCTTCCTCACAATCATGAGTGTAACCCTATCCAATCACATTCAGATTTCTTTGTTTTTTCCATGCCAGAGTAATGGTCCTGGGCTCATTCTCATTGTCATGGCACCAAAGTATCTAAAGAATTGGTATTAGGGTGTCCATAAATTTGATATATACCGTATGGTTCTGGGCTGATATAAGTTATGACTCAGTGTTAGGCATCCTCTGTGTGTTCTTGGTAAATTCCACTGTTCAATTGACATTCGCCTCTCCTCAAAAAACGTAAATTGCACTATGTGCATCGGTTTTTCTACCTTACCCATCGTTGTTTCCTATGTGGCTAACTGTTGCTCCATTGCCCAGACCAAGAGTTGTAAGGAAACCCTGTGGCTTTCTATTGTTCTTGTATAGAAGGGTCTTTTCCTGTGGTCGAAATGCCTCTAAGGACCTCCAGTTATCTATGCTATTGTTGAATGAGCACACTCTTGATTTTCTCCTTGTATTTGTTGTGACAGAACCTGATTTTAAATCCCCAACTGTTCTGCTCCCTTTGAGCATCTTCTTGGTTTTCAAAGATTGGTTTATCAAGTGGAGTGTTTATGGAATTTTTCATAGAGGCCCTATCTCATCTTTATATGATTAAATTGGTTGAAGATTTATGATTGGGAACGAATAATTATATATAGTTAGGGGTTGTTGTCCTATCATGATGTTTCCACTCACTGTGTTATTACAATGTTGTCTTAATTACAAAATGGAAACACCTATGTGTTTCACTAGGATCGATCAGGGTTATAGCTAATTATGGAAATGGTGACTGTGTGTATTTGGTTATGTTGATTGTGAATATATTATTGAATCATCATGCATATTGAAAATGGTTACATCAACAATGATGAGGTTCAAATTTTTATGTTGACTGTGGTTCCATGGCAAACAATTATTGGTTGATATGATGAAGAATGTATGTAATCGTGCATGTTTTTAAAGTCTCTTAGATTTGGGAAGGGACTTGTTCATATTTTAATTTGGGATGACTAAGAATTGGTAGAAAGTGGATGTTATTCTTATAGTGATGCATTATGGGATAGAGATGGAACAATGTTGTTGTGTGTTTTCTTCAAATTCTTAAAGGGAAAGAAAATAAATTAAAGACCAATCATTTTCTTAACATAACTTTTGAATGGAAAGTTATTTCGATTATGAGTATGATTGCACAGACTTTTCTAATTGGGAAGTTTTGAGAAATTTAGATGTTGTGACAAAAAATAATTTGATACAGAGTGATTGTTGATATGGTGTTGGTATTTTTTGTATTGAGTTTAGTACAGATTTATGTTTTACTTGATTTATTTTATGAAAAATACTCATTATTTCCGTACCATTCTCTCACTTTTCTGCACACTACAAATCCCCTCACCTTCCTAGATTCACTATTCATGCCCTGTTCTCAAAATTAAATTATAGTTAAATGAAAACTCTGTATTATAGCAGTTGAAGGATGGCATAGGGATGAGTTACAATTGATATGTTTTTTTATTACAACACAGTTGATTGTTTGATGATTTGTTGAGCATTAATCATGATCTAACCCCCTTCATTTTACCATTTTTTCTCAATACAATCTCTCATATATCCCATAACCCTTATTCACCCCCTTCTCATTGACAAGTATTAAATGATTTTTATGGATTGGATTGCATGAGGCTAATGTATTGTTGAGCCAAACTTTGTTTCATATTTAAAGAGATGTCATGGATGGTTTGTTGAATAAACTAG
>CBVK0101167086.1:0-10236 GCA_900067695.1 Picea abies
TTGGAGATTGAAGTTGGATTGTGTACTTGCTAGATTAGTCTTTGATTTGTGATTCTTAATTTGATTCAAGCTTTCATTATTATGCTTTCATGTTTGTCATTTGATTATTGATTTATGGATGCGAGCTCACATATGTCATTGTTGTTAACTCTTCACATGTTGTATTTCCCTTATGCAATTTCATGCTTTCCTAGTTAGTTTTCAATGCTTTCTTAGATTAGTTTGATTTCATCAACATAGATTAGATTAGATTAGTTCTACTTCAGTCCTGCACAAACAGTGCACATGCTTCGTCAGTTTACGTACCCCGGGTTGACAAGTAAATAGTTGGGCAACTGTACTGCAATGTTATTATAACGACATATATTTTGCCTAACACTTGCTTTCAAAAAAATAGATTTCATTTCATGTATTATAAATAGTTTTGCATTGAGTATTTAGTCCAGTTGCCTCTTAGATTTTGTTTCATGCATTAGAAATAGTTTTGCATTGAGCATTTAGTCCACTTGCCTCTTAGACTAGATAATTGTTCAATGAGAAGTTTTACTTTGATTACTTGCAGCAGTTAGTTTCTTTTACTTACTTGTCTATTTTTCTTTAGTAGGTTAGTTAGGTGTCTTTGCTTGCTTGTCTATTTTCTTTAATAGGTTAGATAGGTGTCTTTGTTTGTTTATTTATTTGCTTTCATAGGGTAGTTGCTCATTGAATGTAGGTTGGCAAGTTAAAATAGTTTTTGTTTGTCATTTTCTTGTTATGCTTAAAGTAGTTTGTTTATTTCTTATTGTTGAACTAGTTTTCTTTACATAGGATTTTACTTGATTTCTTAGGAGCTATCCATCGATCCTTGGCCCAAAAGTACTTAGGTTACCTAGTTTCAAATTTTTTAGTAGGGTTTGCTCATTAGATAGTTTTGCTTGAGTAGATTAGACTTAGATAACTACCTTCATTAGTTAGAATAAACTCCTACCAGCCCTTCTACCTTTGGCATATATTTTTCTACAACTATAAGTTTACTTACCCCGGGTTGACAATTTAATTGAGGGTTTTTTACTGTATTTTTATTGAATATAGAACACCCATCAGGAGGGTAACTTAGTTTTTCTTCTTGTGCGGGAGCTTCGAGGACTTGGTTATATTTAACATGCATTACTGTCTTATCCTCATGAGTTGCCCCTTCATATTTGGTTGTACAACAAGGAATATGCTCTTCGTTTAGGGATTCCATTTCTCCAACACTCTCTAAATCATGAAACAAGGTATCATCAAAATCCTAAAAAAGGAAAGAAACTAACCTTATTGTCTTGTTTTTGTGCAGGTGGAGAAGGATTGTGGATCGCTTCATTAAGAGGAAAGGGGCATGTTGATACTTCGTCATTGGGTTCCGGCTCCTCAACTATGTCTTCAGAAAATCCTTGTCGATCTATGGTTTGTTCCCCTTATTCTTGGAAATCAACAATGAAGTTCTTAAGGGAAAACAAACTCTCCGTGTTGAGAGTACATGAGGTAAAGAGGCATCTTATCTCAGACAAGGAGATGTTATCCTCAATCCTTGCAGCCATGTTGTAGGCTTCATCGAGCATCCTTGGGGCTCTCTTATCAAGGGGAAAACTCAGATATCCCAAAAGTGCACGAGTAAAGAGATGGACAAGGTATCTCTCCTCGGGATGATGACTTTCAAGAATTTGATATAGCATGTTCTCAAATCTATCCTAGAAGGCTCTGACAGTTTCATCCTCAGCTTGCTTTATATGCTCAAGTTCTTCTAATAGTACTGGGATGTCTTCGATCTAGATACCCCATCTCTCGAGAAAGGTTTCCTCAAATTGGTCCATAGTCATGTTGCTGGTAGTGGGGAGGTTATCATACCATTCTTTAGCATTGCAATAAAGAGTGGTAGAGAAAATTTTCATGACCACGTCTTTAGCATAATCATCGACAGGGTAGGATAGGAAGAAATTCCAGAAGTTTCTCATGTGATAGTCATCTCTCTCTCTATCACCACCAGTGAATCCAGGGATCAAATTTTTGTATTCAAAGGGAATTTTTTGAGGATATCCCGAGATGTTACTCATGTCCAAAGGCTTGTAGTTTCTCGGGTCCCATTGTAAATTCATAGTTGGCTTCGTCATCAATGGAGTCGCCAGATAATTTTCTTGAAACTATCAAAAGATAAGGCAAAACACCCAAAGTGGAGTTGCCAAGTAAACTTGCGAGATAAAGACTCTAGAGGCAAGTCTTAACGAAAAGTGTCGTCTTGAGGAAGTTTTGACTCAGTGTTCCCCGACAACGACGCCAATATGTTATCACAAAGTTTGTAGCAAGGATAAAAGGCTTGAGGTTTGAAGGTCAAACTGGCATAACAGGAACCAATCCCACCCAATGTCACCACAATGGGATGGTTTTTTCTCTTTAGGGAGGTAAGGCCCAGGGGAGACGTCCCCGGTGACTTGGGGTTTTGAGAAGGCAAAGGATTATAGGATAAAGTAGTTATTACCCCCTCACAAGTCACCACCGAGAATATAGTCATGGCTAATCAACCAATAAATTAAAACCCCCAAAGAGATATACCTACCTGAGACAAAGAAACAATAAACAGATATATGCAAGCTTTGATCAATGGGTTAGTACTTAATGTAAATCAATGACTATATAATACATTTATAAGATATTTGATAATAGATATTGATGAAGTCAATGTTTATAAATAGCATTGAAAATTATGTCACTTCATTAATAAATGTTGAAACAATATGGAATTCAATGTAATAATTAATGCTTCATTCAATTAATGCCTTTAATCTCCATTCAATTGCTTATAAAGAAAAACGTTTAGATGCACAAAGGTGTTAATATCAAGAGATGACGACAACACTTTAGTTAATAGGGTTAGTTTGTAACCTTGGGTTAGTGTAGTTAGGGTTTCATTCAATGTATTGAGAGTAGTTTTGATCAGGTTCACTTCAACGCAAGAGGTCTTTAGATCAGTGCCTTAGGGCTAATGGATTCAAATAGTGAAGGACACAAGAGCTAAAGAAGGCAAAGGTAAAAATGGCTAAGGACTAGAGGGGGAAGCTTTGAGGTGTTTCTAAGGCAAGGCCTTAAAGTCAAAACCCTAGGGGAGAGAGGCTCACCTTGGTGTAGGATAACTAGGCCTCGATGCTCTCTCCTCCTTCCTTAACTCGATGGAAATCATGGCTAGCTGAGGATGAAGCATAAAACCAAGACAAGAATGTTTGATGAAGCAGAGTGTTGCTACAACAAGGATCTATCAGCAAACCCTAGAAAAAATCATCCCAAAGTGTAGAAAACCTAGGCTTAATGTGTCTCCTTCTTCTCAGCTTATGAAAGGTACGACTAGAAAAAATGAAGAGAGAAAGAGAGTGTAGCTACGTCTAGGCTCTCTCCTTCTTCAATCAATGGCTGAAAATTTCTCTCAATGGGGACATGAGACAAGTACCTACTTGTGTGATTGTCACCTAGGGTTTTGTTCAACAAAATTATAAACATATGCAAGAAATAAAACCACAACCATTCATTCAAGAAATTTTGTAGAAAAAAACTTACATATCACCATAAAAAAGCATTGCAAACCCTAGTTGTAACACCTTCCATTAAGAGAAATGCCAAATTATGCCAAGAAAATCCTCCTTCAACAAGTGCGCATCACTAAATCAGGCAATAACCCAAGAGAGGGTGCAAATTTCAGACCTCCTTAAGGAGTGACTGAGTTGTTATTGAAAAAATGAAGGTGAAAATCCTTCATTTATACAATATCATGACCTAAATTTACATTTTAGGTCATGTAAAAGGCCGACAAGGCCAAAACATTAAATCATACCATTTTTACATTAAATTTTTAAATCAAAACCTAATCAAGATGAAAAGAGACATCAAGCCCCTCCAAAGGAGACATTAGCCCCTTTTACAGAAAATGTAGCATCCTGGAGCAAAACGTTAGCCCTCCTTGGGATCCTCCATCATGCCACACGTGCCAATACTGCCTAGTCTGCCTCCCAAGACATCCAACAGGATGGATAACATCATGGTCATCATATGTGACATCCTAGGCCTTCCAAGGCCAACATTCCACTGAAAGAGGGTCAATCCCCCTAGGTCAAGCTCTGCCAAAGTGCCTCTGGTAGAGCGTCCTCTTCTTCTCTGGTGCAAATCCCCTGATCCATCCCTATCATATCTCTCACCCCTGATGGGGTCTTAACATCCATTTGGTGGGCTCTTCAACCCCATGGAGGTCCAAACTGATCATCTCCCCATGTGTACCGGTTTAAATGGCACCTATCTGTTAGGCATGGTATTGCACATCAAAATCTACGCCCTCCATGGGCTCATAAGTCACAGGGACCATAGCAATGTCAATCACATCTCATCATCAATATTATTAAACATGTGCATAAAATCCATAATACATTAGTTAACATCTCAAATACATTACACAAGCCTACAATAAAAGTCTGGAGGAACTGACAAGATGTCCGATTGGGCTAGTGTCCACTGGAAAAGGCAAGTTTCTGGAAGAGACCACATCCAAACCATGTAAGTGGGTGATGTGGTCAGGGGATGTCCAAGCATCTAGGTTCAATGAGGGTCAAGGATGCAAGAAATGTTACCTATGGGTGCCTTTGTAGAAGGCAAGTTGTACCTATCCTAGATGTAATTTTTCCAAGGCCATTCTTTCCTTTTATTCTTATTCTTTTTATTCTTTCATTTTTTATTGATTTTTTTTTCAAGAGCTAATCAAGGGACATTTCCCTGGCGTGGTGACTAGTGGTGACAGCGTTACCCACAAGTAATTTCACATAAATGAGAAGGTTGGCTCATGATGAGAGCCCCTTTCCCTTGGCCATGCAACCAAGAGTCACTGCCCTGGTGTGGTAACCAATTGGTGGCAATGTAATACTACTAGGTACCCATGGACCTAATAGGTTGGCTCATGATGAGACCCCCTATCCTCCAGTTAAGTCTTGTTTTATTACTTTTCTGGGTCCCTCTTGTTTCTTACTGAGAAGACTTTTACTACTTTCTCAGGGATCCCTGGGCGAATCATCTCGGGGTTTTATTCATAGGATTTTATCTTTTATTAGCTTGCTTTTACCTTCTGGGCCTTTAGCCTCTTCTTCCCATTAGATAAGGTGTAGTCCTAAAAACAGGTCAACCTAGTGCCCAGACAAGTGGAATGGGATAAGTTAGTAGGAAACAAGATGAAAAGTGGTGTTGTGATGGGACCAGACGATGGATTCTCAAAAATCCCCCCAGTGGCAAACCAAAACCTACAAACACATGCTTACTAGGGAATCCAGTCAATTCCCCTAGACATGGTCAAGTGGGCAAGTGTAATATCCAAGCAGTCATTAGAAATAAAAGGAATCAGATGCACATATTCAAGTTTTTTGATGATCAAAGTGACATATACCATGATACCTAGACTAATTACCTCATGGAGAAAGAACCATCTCTGACACAGGATTGAGCCGATGGTGGTGGATGTTGCTGCTGCTGACAAAATAAAGATGCTAGAAGAGAGAAAGGGTGGGCTCTCTAGGGCCATGCTAAAGTCAATCCTGCTCTCAATACTCCATGTCTAGGACCTATGGGCCTCGAGACATGATCTCCTAGTTATCCCTAAAAGTGGGGGTTAGCATCTAGCTCCAACTTGGGGACATGTGCTCATCGTAGAGAGCATGAGAACCTCAACATCTCTGCCATAACCTGTTTACCTGCTCGATATCAATAGAAACATCAGTAACCAATTGGGGTGGTAATTCCACCCTAGCATATATAGATATATAGAGAGAGAAAGACTGAAATAAAACAATCAATAATAGGAATGTGAAAGCAAACTAACATGAAATGCAAAATGGTATAATACACGAATGGAAAAATGCCTACTTACCTTCACTTACCAATGAAGTCAAGTTCCCCCACTTGGTGGGGTGTGAGGAGGTGCATGTTGATCGGTAATGGGAGCCTTCTTCCTTCCAAAGTGGACAAATAGTAGGAGTCATCAACTGATTCTCTTCCAACTTTGAAAGGTCTGAGCCATGATTGAGTGCTTCCCTTGACATTGGTTGGATCTCCTTTCTAGGTATCCCACATCCACACTATGTCCCCTTCCTTGTACTTCCTGATCTTGTATTTGGTTGTCCCTTGGACGACCCTGGTGTATTGTGCAAAGGGAGGAGGGTGGGATTCTGCTATAAACACTTCCCGCTGGGACGGACGGATCTATACATCATCTTTTGTTTTCTTTAGTATCTTCATAGTCTCGGCTTCCTTGCTTTTGAACTTGTCTATGAGTTGTTGGTATTCCTCTTTCTTGGGGCATTTGATCTGATCAAAGTCTTCTTTTGTTGCAAAAGGCATATCTTCTGGAGAATACTTATGAAGAGTTTGTATGATCTCATCGTGTGCCTTATCATCTTTGTTGGAAACAATAGGCTCTTGCACATGATTTGTAGTCATAGGTACATTATGGAGATGACCAGTAGTTCCATATTTCAAGGGTATATTCACATAAGTGAGGTTTGTCTCAGGAGTACCCCCCAATTCAGAGGAAAAATTCTTGGACAATGACATCCCCCACACATATGGGACGTCTATGACCACTATGTCTATGTGGATGGCCTTTTCAGGGTAATCTTTAAGGCAAACTTGGACATTCTCAATTACCCCATGTGTTGGTATGGATTTAGATTCAAATCCACACACATTCCTGTAAGATTGTGTGACTTTCAAACCTAATTGTTGCATGACCTTGAGGGACATCATGTTGGCACAGGCCCTTGTATCCAGCATGTAGTTGTTGAGGCTCTTATTATTCATTATCAAGGTCATGAAGAAGGGGGGATGTTCATCATACTGGACCCTGAAGTGATCATCTTGCAACATGATAGGAGGGTCCATGGGTCCATCTGATCCTTGAAAGAAATTGTCAAAATGTTCTTTGACAGAAGGCACCTTAATGACTTCCTTCACGGGAGTAGTTACATGCATCTTAGATAGTGCCCCCTCGAAGTCAAAGTTTAAGTTAACCCTTTCAGTCTTGGATGTCTTGGGGAGAAGTACATCCAAAGGTGGGTGTTTTTTTTGGTTAGTGGCAGGTCGGTTCAACTTCTTTCTTCTATACACCTAAAACTCTTGTTTCTTCAACTTTTCTTTTGATTCCTAGTCTAGGTTGTTTATTATTGCCATTCTATCCAACCTAGCTACTTCTTTCATGCCCTCCTAATGCTCTGCAGCGATGATATTTATTTGAGGGCCTTCCATGACGTGGCCTATATTGTTTACTTGTTGATGGCCATCATTACTGTAAGGACATTCATGCTCCCAATGTGCTTCACTGCATTCTAAGCACCAAGGGTTTTTATCCACAAAGTTTGTAGGGGCTAAGGTGTTTGGAAATTCTTTTTCATTATTTGTCTTATAAAATCGGTTCCCCTTTTGAATTTCCCTTTGTACGGGACCCTTGGTGCTTGGCCCTGGGATCTCTCCAAGTTGATGATCCTACTCATCATTAGTTATTGATTCTTCATGACCATCCATGGAATCTTGTAACTTTTCCATACTGGCACAAAGGTCTGAAGTAGGTTCAGTATTGTGGACTATATTTGGTTTGGTGTCCATTTCCCCCCTCAGATTTGTGAAAGGCTCAATATTATATGAAAGGAGGTTGCCCTCAATTTTAGTAGCAAGCTCTTGGGATTCTTGGATTGATTGGGGGTTTTTTTCCTTGAGAAGAAACCCTAGTTGTCCATTAAAAGACTTGGTATAAATGTGGACAAGGTAATCACCATTTGGATGATGGCTTGCAGGGATATTTTGAAGAAAAGTCTCAAACCTAGTATGGAACTCCCGAATAGATTCATTCTCGTGTTTCCAAAGGGAATTCAGTCGGGTAAGAAGCATGTTAGGGTCTTCTTTGATACTCCATCTTTTGAGAAAAGCTTCTTCTAGTTTGTCCATGGTTTTAATACCACCATTGGGAAGGCTTAGGTACCAATGCCTTGAAGCATCAAGGAGGGTAGTGGAGAACAACTTCATGACTAAGTCTTCAACATCATCACTAACGGAATGAAGCTGAAAAAATGCCCAAAAGTTTCTCATGTGCTCTTCAGCACCGATTGCATTAGTACCGTTAAATTTAGGCAACCACTTTTCATATTTGGGTGGCATTTGCCTAGGATAGCCTGGTATGGATGACATGTCTAGTGGTCTGAAAAGAGTAGATGACCATTGTCTTTGATTGTTGGTTGGGTTTGTCGTAGTGGTCTGAGAGCTAGACATGGTTTTCAAAGGAAGACCCCTTCCAAAAAGTGATTTTACAATAGGAGAGTTCTTAGGAGGCCTCCTTCTGAAATATATAGGAGGATTATTGTACCTCTTTGTGGTTTGTGGAGTCACCAGATAGTTTGCTTGAAACTATTAAAGAAAATGGAAAACACCCTAGTGGAGTCGCCAGGTAAGCTTGTAAGATGAAAAACTCTAGAGGCAAGGCTTAACGAAAGGTTGTCGTCTTGAGGAAGTTTTGACTCAGTGTTCCCCGAAAACGATGCCAAAATGTTATCGTGCAGTTTGTAGCAAGGATAAAAGGCTAGAGATTGAAGAGGCAAACTAGTGTAACTGGAACCAATCCCACCCAATGTCACCTCAATGGGATGGTTCTTTCTATTTAGGGTGGTAAGGCCCAGGGGAGACGTCCCCGGTGACCTGGAGTTTTGAAAAGGCAAAGGATTATAAGACAAGGATAAGTTTCCCCCCTCACAATTCACCATCGAGCAGATAGTTTGGTTAAGAACCAATAATAAAGTATAACCAAAAAAAAAAGAGATGCACCTGTCTGAGACAAAGCAACAAGAAATTGATATATGCAAGCTTGCTCACTTTGTTAGTACTTCATATAAATCAATGACTATATTATATACATATAAGCAATTGGATAATAAATATTGACAAAGTCAATGTTTATAAAATAGCAATGAAATATAATGTCACTTCTTCAATAAATGCTAAGAAAGTGTGGCATTCAATGCAACAATCAACACTTCATTCAATTAATGCCTTTAAACCACCATTCAATTTCTTATAAGAGAAACATTAGCTGCACAAATGGTATTATAGCTAGAGATGACAACAACAATAGGTTAGTTAGTTAGTTTCTAAGCTAGGGTTAGTAGTTAGGGTTTGATTCAAAGTTTTGGGAGTTGTTGTGATCAATTTCACTTCAGACAAGAGGTCTTAGATCAGTGCCTTCGGGTTAATGGATTCAAAAGTAGAGGACACAGGAGCTAAAGGGTCAAAAGATAGTATGGCTAAGGGCTAGAAGGTAAAACTTTGAGGTGTTGCTAGGGCAAGGCCTCAAAGTCAAAACCCTAGGGGAGAGAGGCTCACCTTGGTGTAGGGGAACTAGGCCTCGGTGATCTCTCCTCTTTCCTTAGCTCAATGGAAATGACGGCTAGCTGAGAAAATATCATAAAACTAAGACAAGAGGGTTTGAAAAGCAAAGTGTTTCTACAGCAAGGCTCTACCAGCAAACTCTAGAAAAATCATCCCATCAAAGTGTAGAATAACTAGGCTCTGATGTGTCTCCTTCTTCTTATCTTGAAAATAAAATGGCTAGCAAAATGAAGAGAAGAGAAGAGTGTAGCTACGGCTAGGTTCTTCCCTCTTCAAACAATGGCTGAAAAATCTCTTAATGGGGACATGAGACAAGGACCAATGATGTGTGCTTGTCACCTAGGGTTTATTCAACAAATTTATAACAATATATGCAAGAAATAAAAATACAACCATTCCATCAAGAATTTTTGCAGAAATTCACTTACATATCACCAAGAAAAGCATAACAAACCCTAGTTGTAACACCTTCCACCAAGAGAAATACAAAAATATGCCAAGAAAGTCTTCCTTCAACAAGTGCGCCTCACAATTTCATGCAAACAACCCAAGTATAGTGCAAATTTCAGACCTCACTAATGAGTGAGTGAGAGATGATGAAAAAATGAGAGTGAAAACCCTCAATTTATAATGTACCATGACCTAATTTCACTTTTAGGTCATAAAAAGGCCGACTGGGCCAAAATACTAAAAATCATATTGTTTTACATTAAAATGTCAAATTAAAACCCTAATCAAGCAACAAAAGGACTTCATCCCCTTTCTAGGGTGACATTATCCCCTTCTAGGGAAAATGCAGCCTCTAGGAGCAAAACGTTAGCCCTCCTT
>CBVK0101167087.1:0-11788 GCA_900067695.1 Picea abies
ATCATCAATATTATTAAACACATGCATAAAATCCCCAATAAATCAGTCAAATCTCAAAGACATTACACAAGCCTGCAATACAAATTTGGAGAAAAATGACAGAGCATCCTATTGGGCTAGTGTCCACTGGAAGAGGAAATTTTTCAGAAGAGACCTCATCCAAGCCATGTAAGTGGGTGATGTGGTCAACGGATGTCCAAGCAGGTGGGTGCAGTGAGGGAAGAGGATGCAAAGCTTTACCTGTGGGTGCCTTTGTAGAAGGCGAGCTACACCTGTTGTGGATGCAAATTTTTCCAAGCCCATTCATGCCCTTTATTCTTACTTTTTATTCTTTTATTTTTATATTTCTTTTTTCTTCAAGAGGATAATCAGGGGACACTGCACTAGTGTGGTGACCAGTGGTGACAACGTTACCCACAAGTACTTTCACAGAAATGAGAAGGTTGGCTTGTGATGAGACCCCCCTTTTCCTTGGTCAGGTAACCAAGAGTCACTACCCTGGGGTGGTAACTAGTTGGTGGTAATGTCATACTGCTAGGTATCGAGTGATGAGACCCCCTATCATCAAGGATAAAGGCTAGAGATTGTAGAGGAAAACTAGCATAATTGGAACCAATCCCACCCAATGTCACCTCAATGGGATGGTTGTTTAGGGTGGTAAGGCCCAGGGGAGACGTCCCCGGTGACCTGGGTTTTTGAGAAGGCAAAGGATTATAATACAAGGACAAGTTTCCCCCCTCACAAGTCACCACTGAAAAGATAGTCCGGCTAACAGCCAATAATAAAGTATAACCAAAAAGAAGAGAGATGCACCTGTCTGAGACAAAGCAACAAGAAACTGATATATGCAAGCTTGCTCACTTGGTTAGTACTGCATATAAATCATTGACTATCTGATATACATATAAGCAATTGGATAACAAATATTGACGAAGTCAATGTTTATAAAATAGCAATGAAATATAATGTCACTTCTTCAATAAATGCTAAGAAGTGTGGCATTCAATGCAACAATCAACACTTCATTCAATTAATGCCTTTAAACCACCATTCAATTGCTTATAAGAGAAATGTTAGCTGGACAAATGGTATTATAGCTAGAGATGATGGCAACAGTAAGTCGGTTAGTTAGTTTCTAAGCTAGGGTTAGTAGTTAGGGTTTGATTCAAAGTTTTGGGAGTTGTTGTGATCAAGTTCACTTCAGACAAGAGGTCTTAGATTAGTGCCTTAGGGTTAATGGAGTCAAAAGTAGAGGATGTAGGAGCTAAAGGGTCAAAAGATAGTACGACTAAGGAATAGAAGGTAAAACTTTGAGGTGTTGCTAGGGAAAGGCCTCAAATTCAAAACCCTAGGGGAGAGAGGTTCACCTTGGTGTAGGGGAACTAGGCCTCGGTGCTCTCTCCTCCTTCCTTAGCTCAATGGCAATGACGGCTAGTTGAGAAAATAGCATAAAACTAAGACAAGAGGGTTTGAAAAGAAAAGTGTTGCTATAGCAAGGCTCTACCAGCAAACCCTAGAAAAATCGATCCATCAAAGTGTAGAAGAACTAGGCTCTTTTGCGTCTCCTTCTTCTTAGCTTGAAAATAAAATGGCTAGCAAAATGAAGAGAAAATAAAAGTGTAGCTACGACTAGGCTCTTCCCTCTTCAAACAATGGCTAAAAAATCTCTTAATGAGAACATGAGACAAGGACCAATGATGTGTGCTTGGCACCTAGGGTTTATTCAGCAAATTTAAAGAAACATATGCAAGAAATAACAATACAACCATTCCATGAAGAATTTTTGCAGAAATTCACTTACATATCACCAAGAAAAGCATAGCAAACCCTAGTTGTAACGCCTTCCACCAAGAGAAATGCTAAAATATGCCAAGAAAGTCTTTCGTCAACAAGTGCGCCTCACAATTTCAGCCAAACAACCCAATTATAGTGCAAATTTCAGACCTCACTAATGAGTGAGTGAGAGATGATGAAAAAATGAGAGTGAAAACCATCAATTTATAATGTACCACGACCTAATTTCACTTTTAGGTCATAAAACAGCCGACAAGGCCAAAATACTAAAAATTATATTGTTTTACATTAAAATGTCAAATTAAAATCCCAAATCAAGCAACAGAAGGATGTCATCCCCTTTCTAGGGTGACGTTATCCCCTTCTAGGGAAAATGCAGCCTCTAGGAGCAAAACGTTAGCCCTCCTTGGGCTTCTCCAAGCTGCCACACGTGCCAAATTGCCCTATCCATGTGCCAAAATATCCATTAAGAAAGGATGATGTCATGGACCTCATGGGTGACATCCTAGGCCTTCCAAGACCAACGTTCCACTGGAAATGGGGACAACCCCCCCTAGGTCAAGATCTGCCAGGCTGCCTCTGCAAGACGTCCTCCTTCTTTCCTATGCAAAGCCCTTGATCCACCTTTGTCCTGTCTTTGCCCCCTGATGGGGTCTCAGCATCCATATGATGGGATCTCCAACCCCGTGGAGGTTCGAACTGATCATCTCCCCATGTGTATCGATCCAAAATGGTACCTGTCCATCAAGCATGATCCTATACATCAACAGCTATGCCCTCCATGGGCTCATAAGTCATAGGGATCATAGAAATTTCAATCACATCTCATCATCAATATTATTAAACATGTGCATAAAATCCCTAATACATCAATCAAAATCTCAAAGACATTACACGAGCCTGCAATACAAGTTTGGGGGGAAATGACAGGGTGTCCTATTGGGCTAGTGTCCACTGGAGAAGGCAAGTTTTTGGAAGAGAGCTCATCAAAGACATGTAAGCGGGTGATGTGGTCAAGGGATGTCCAAGCAGGTGGGTACAGTGAGGGCAGAGGATGCAAAGCTTTAGCTGTGGATTCCTTTGTAGAAGGCAAGTTGCACTTATTCTGGATGCAAATTTTTCCAAGCCCATTCATGCCTTTTATTCTTACTTTTTATTCTTTTATTTTTATATTTGTTTTTTCTTCAAGAGGCTAATCAAGGGACACTGCCCTGGCGTGGTGACCAATGGTGACAGTGTTACCCACAAGTACTTTCACAGAAATGATAAGGTTGGCTCGTGATGAGACCCCCCTTTCCCTTAGCCATGCAACCAAGAGTCACTACCCTGGCATGGTAACCAGCTGGTGGTAATGTCATACTCCTAGGTACCCATGGACCTAATAAGATGGCTCGTGATGAGACCCCCTATCCTCTGATTAGATCTTGTTTTATTATTTTTGTGGGTCCCTCTTGTTTCTTGCTGAGAAGCCTTTTATTGTTTTTTCAGGGATCCCTGGGTGAAGCATCTCGAGGTTTTATTCTTAGGCTTTTATCTTTTTCCAGCTTGCTTTTACCTTCTGGGCCTTTATCCCCTTCTTCCCACAAGATAAGGTGCAATCTTGAAAATAGTTCAACCCAGTGCCCAGACAAGTGGAATGGGATAGGTGAGCAGGAAGCAAGATGAAAAAGTGGTGATGTGAAGGAAGCGGACGATGGCTTTTCAGAAATCCCCCCCAGTGGAAAACCAAAACCTAAGGACACATGCTTACTAGGGCATCCTGTCAATCCCCCCAGACATGGTCAAGTGGGCAAGTGTAAGATCCAATCATTTGTTAGAAACAAAAGGAATCAAATGCACATATTCAAGGGTCTTGAGGATCAAAGTGACACATACCATGATACACGGACTAATTACCTCATGGAGCAAGAACCATCTCTGACATAAGACCAAGCCGATGGTGATGGATGTTGTTGTTGCTGACAAGATAGAGGTGCTGGAAGAAAGAAAAGATGGGTCCTCCAGGGCCATGCTAAAGTCAATCCTGCTCTCGGTACCCCATGTCTAGGACCTGTGGGCCTCGAGACATGATCTCCTAGTTATCCCTAAAATCTCCTAGTTATCCCTAAAAGTGGGGGATAACAGGGCCCTTGAAATTGTTACATATTTCCACTATTGTCTTACAAGGAATTGGTTGTTTCCTGCTTCTTGCCATTTCTTCACCCATTGAGATCTTGAGAGCAATTCTTTAAGTTTTCCTCCTTAAAATTTAAGAGCCTATTCTAGTTGAATGATTATGCATGCAGTGGTAAAAACCCCTCATACTTAACACTTTTCATCTATTATTCCCAAATTCCCGATCATCTTTCCATTAAATCTGCTCGCTTCCCCCTTTTGCATAATTATTCTGGCTATGTCTTCTAAAATCATTGTTCTTGGTATGTTAAACCATGAGTTCTGAGTTATAAATCTGTTGAAAACAAATTTTCCTGTGGAGTCACCAGTTTGTTGACGATTAAAATTGTCAATGAAGTTTTGCCCGCAAAGTGTTGCTAAAGCCTATTATTATAAAAAACTAAATAATACTAGTAGGTGGGACCCCCTTGAACTATTGGAGATCGGACCTGTTCATTTTTTATGTTGTGATGATGTGCAACACATCTTACATTTTTTATGAAAGCTTGTTGTTATTGGTTATGATTTGATCTTATGAAGTGTTGATTCCTTATGTCACTACAGCCTATGTTATTCATTAATGTCATTGTTGTTTGTTCTTATCGCACCTCCACAACAAATATGCTAGCAAAATTACATGAAGGACAACTTTGAGAAAGACAAAAATAATATAACAAATGCAAGGAAAAGAGGATCTAATTCTGCAATTTTACTATACTACATGCGAACAATTAGAAAGAAATGAGAGACAATTGCAGAGGGGAAGAATTTAAAGCTATCCTATTCACTATACTACATGCATGAAGGACTTAACAATTATTGTTAATTCCTAGCTAACAAGTAAATGGTTATGCAATTGTTAATGGATTATATGTTTAATATACATATGGTATGAAATGTTGTTGGCGCATTTGGCAAGGTGATAGTGCTAATGATTGTGTGATTTTGTTTGATTTATATAATAAAAAATTGGATATATGATATGGAAAGCGCATTTGGAAAGTAACATGTGCATATTCCAACGCAGAGTTAAATTAATGGTGTTAATTAAGAGCTAGTTGGCATGTACTGATGAGTAAATGAATTGTGGGTGGAGGTGACATGCATTTACTGCACATCACCTTTACCCCTCATGTTAGCCACCACCCTAATCGGGCTAATGTTCTATCTTGTTGTTGTGGCTATGCTCCGAAATTTCAGCAGGGAGGAACTGCTCGACCAACTCACATTTTAAGGAATTCGAGTACAGGTATGTCTTTTTTTGTCCATTCGTGACTCTGCTCTGGTTATGAAATGATTACTGACTCAGGTGTATGGGTTTGTGTTTTCCTAAGTGTTGCAACTGTGTGAAATTTGGGTTCTTGGAATGAAGAGTGGATGGTTCTTCCAATAATAATTTTGAGTTCATAGAGGTTATTGGTCTTCCTAGGTGATATCTCTTTGTTATCCCTGTTGGTTTAATTAGAGTATCCTTGTTGGTCTTGATGGGCTATCTTCATGCTTTTGTATTGTTGAATCCAGTCTACGGGATTTTATGGGGTTTAATGATTGAAGCGTTTGTGTCACCACGCATTGTACATTGGGGCATTGGGTTATTTTTCACCACCAAGGGTTGCACAGTGAGTGATGTTGTTTCTTATTGGCCCTGTCTTCACCTCCGTGTTGTGGTTGTTTGATCAAAGAGCACAAGGTTTATCGACTGCGTGCATTAACTAACCTTGCCAGACCGAACTAGAGACCTACCCTTCAGTTATGGCCCCTTTGTCATGGATTTGTACCCATCCACAAATGAGTCGTGGTTCTTCCTGTATGCATCGTGGCCTTGGAGTTTTCACCATTATAAAGAGTGCATATGCTCTCCTTGTGTTGGCTACGGAACAAGCTTTAGCCCTCTAGTCTGAATATTGATAGAGGAAACTAGCCTAGCCTATTTGTTTTACGACTTGGTTATGTTTGATTGGTCGTATAGTTGTCAACTTTTGAGCACATGCTTGACCAATTGCTCACGAGACAATCGTGTTGGTTGGTACATAGTCATTGACTCTGTTATAATATTGGAAAACCCCACATTACCAATTGCACTTTCAAAGTACACAATTACGCTCCTTATGATAATAACTCAATATTGTTAATAGAGAAGGCCTCTCCCCCGATTCGAATTGATGCATGGGTATGCGTAATTGCCACAACTTGTTAGGTTGATTGATTTTTTAAGACAGTGGCGAGTTATTTGGTTGATACACAGTCACTGGTATTTGCACTAATGATTATTTGGATGATTAGTTGGCATTGGTTACAACCCATGCATGTCGCATTGTGTGGATGGTGTTTTGCAAAATGAAATAAGAGTTGTGGTAACTATGGTTTTCTTTGGGGCCAAATGACTATTGAACTGGATGACTGTAGAGAGTATATCCACTCTTATGCTTGTTTGATTGTATAAGCCTGAGTTTGCACAACATAGTCGATCACGATGTGACTAAATCAAAGCAATATTATATTAAATCGATGGCTCAACATGATATGTTGAGTTATTACTGTGACTGTGTGTTTGTTTTTGTTAGAGTGGAATTGTTGCATCACGGGTTTTTGTTGGTTGCTCGTTGTGTATAACATAGATGGCTTGGGTTCTCACACTCAAGGATACTCATAGAGTTTTTGAGCATATTTGTTGCAATCGATCACTTGTTAAAGTAGGCATGTTGTTGATGACAATCGTGTTAGATTGGGCTTGCACAGTGATGGAGTTACACTTGCAGGATTGAATCATCACGTGCATAGCTTGTGTCAAAATGGTGACTGTGGGTTGTATGTTTAATTGTCAATTCGGGTTTTGGCAATTTGATCTTGATTACTGGGTGAATGCCCGTATTTATTTAACGAATGTCATTGCATTCAAAATGAAAGACCTGATGGAAGTGATACTGTGACTTCATTATTGTTTTTGGAAATATGAATTGGAGTATATTTGTTGATTGAAGTAATGTATGGGCAGTGGTTGATTTTGATGGTTTACAGATTGGAAATGGGTATTGTTCAAAAATTGTTATAAAATGCAAAGAATGTAAATGAAAGGAACAAAACCCCTTACAAACTATGTGGAATACATATTGTCTTGTGGTGACTCTGTGTTAGATATTTGATTATGGACAGAGAACTAGTTAAATGCATGGAAATTGTTATTTGGTCAAATGATTGATGGTTGATACATCTCTTTTCACAGAATGTTTTGTGGATCACTTAGTTAATTTCATGAAAAGTAATCTTCTTTCTTCCCTTACATGATTTCATTTTCTGCTAATTACAAATCCCATCACCATCCCATTTCATTTTTTCACTCCCTGTTTAGCGATTGATTACAATCAAGAGAATTTCCGTGTTAAGGCAGTTGGAAGTGGCAGTGTCTTGTGTGGATTGCAATGATGTTTTATTAGTTTGATTTTCAGTTGGTTATTGTTATCATTGAGTAGTGACCATGTCTTTTCCCCCTCATTATATCATATTTTTGCTCAATATAACCCTCTCACATATCCCAGAACCCTTTTTCACCCCTTGCTCATTAATTAACAGTAAAACAATTTGTATGGATTGGATTGCATGGGTATGATACATTGTTGAGCCAAATCTATTTCATATTTTTAAGAGTTGTCATGTATGGTTATTTAAAAGACTATTTGTTAATCAATCACGCATGCAAGATGAGTTTTTTCAGTCGAGGTAGCCATGGCCGAGGAAACAGAGGTAGAGGTAATTGGAACTGAGGCCCAAGAAGGCCCAGGTTCTCCATACATTTTGACATTGATTCACAAGAGCTTGGCCAATTGTTTCATGTCGGATTCTTCAATTGGATTGGGCAGGGAATGGTCCAACCTAGGCCTGAAAGGCCTCCTTTCTAAGCCCCGCAAGCACCCGATATCCCTGTACCTCCTCATTTCTCATTACAACTCGAGGTCCCTGAAAATGATGGATGGTAGGAGATTGTCCACCCAGTAGTCTCCCAACATCGTGGCTATCCCAACATGTCTTTGCATGATCCTCTGTCGGTTAACCCCATTGCCCAAGTTTCCCCTGACCATTCGTCAATGCAATCCTCCCATGCTAGCAAGAGATTGAAAATTGAGGCCCACCATGCCCTTGATAAAGTAAAATCCATTGTTGCCCCCTCCTCACCCTCCAATGGCTCTGACAAATCCATGTCTTCCTGGATGCATTTGAGGGACAATTTCTCCCACGTGATCGGCGAGATTAGGCCTAAAGGCTCTGCATAGCCAAAGGCAAATTCAGGAAAATCAAGAGGTAATAGCAGCAATCAAGGAAGGGTTGCATCACAAACTAGGAAATATGGATTTTGAGTTTTTTATTATATCTATTGTTTGATGACAGTTGACTTTAGGGATCTTTGGACAACATGTTTATTTTGGATACATGAGTATTATTTTTGAAATAATTTCAAATTTCATGAGTTTAAATTATCAAAAGTGAATATGTTGATGGGAGACACAAGGAGGTGTGTTTTTCTTAACTAATGGTTATGTTATGATTGTTATGAACTAAAGGGAGTCACAAGGGGTCCCATCTACTATTTATTATTTATTTATGACCCTTATTATAATTATTACTCTTCCCCCTAACTAAAGTTAGTTGAGTTTTTTAATTAACTTAACTAATGAATTGGGTCAACTTCTTCAACCAATTCTAATTTGTTAAAAGAAAAAGGAAAGGGAGGAACAAGAGGAGGATGGAAGCAAAAGCATACTAAGGTTTGCTCTTTGAGTTTATGTTGAGATAGTTCAATTTTCGTTCATTCATATATTCATCACAAGCCTAATTCTCTTTTATGATAGCAGGGTCTTATTGTAGATAGCAATATTCGAGGCTGAATCAAATCATTCAGGCACTTGTTTTTCAGAGGTGTTGATATATCTTTGATAGTCTGTGTAGACTTGTTTGTTTGTGAATTAGTTTTCATGAATGATAAAGGCTATTGTGCAGAGTCGATTGGGCAGCAATCTGTGGCAAGTTGATCCAGCTTTTAGAGTTCAGTTTTGGTTTTCTGTCAGAGGTCCTTTTGTATGTTCCATCAAGGATGTCTAAGTTTGACTTTGGTCCAAGATTTATGTATGATATTTTGTAAACAAAATGACTCTTTGGTGACTTGGAATGAAATAAAGGATTTCTTTATGTCTCATCTGTCTTGATTATCATCTTGGTGTCTTTACTTCTGTTCTTACATTATTTCAGCAACTGTTATATTCAGCAAATTACATAAAAAGTGAATTTCGAACAAGCTTTTTGTTGATAAAAGACTAGCATAAGCACTCGTAATTAATGTTTGTGAGTTAGGATGTTATTTTTGTTGGCTATAAACATAGGGTGATATTCCCGTCTACTTTTCTTTAGCCATGTAAAGTCTGAAAATGCTTGAGTAAGATCATTTCATATATTTTCCTCAACAGGTGGTAACTCATCATCAATCTTGGTTATCCATGCATCATCATCCTTAGTTGAGCAAGGTAAAGCTATGACTATGAAAGGGTTGGGATCATTAGAGTAAGTGTTATTCTCAAAATCTGTGAACCAATTTAGTAAAGAGGTAGAGGGGAATATTAGGGATGGCTTGGTATGGTACAATGATTTAGAAGGTTATCACAATGTGGGGAAGGAGTCTATTCGGTTATCAAAACAAGGTCAGGGTGTGGAAAATTGAAGAAATGAGCATTCATGTAGGTGAATGTTGGGAAACAGAAAATGAGTTTTTTTAAGAGAAGAGGTAGAAGATTAGGTGAGTTCCTGGGGAGGACATCAAAATGCATCAAGTGATAGAAATGGAAAACCAAGTATTGATTGGGCCATTTTTTGGATGCCACTTGTCAAAGAAATCGCTCTAGGAGTGGAGGGAAGGAGAATGGTCACATCTATTAGGTCCCCTCCTAGTTTTCTATTTGTTGGCACAAGGACAATTGGATTTCATCTTTAGGTATAAAGAGGATGCCCAAAATATTGTGGGATTACACTAGGTCACTCGCCATTATCATTGAAAAAGTGGAGTCCTTGTTTTGATTTGTACTTGGAGAAATCATCATTACAACCAGTATGGGTGAAGCTACTGAAGTTTCCACTAGATTTATGGTCAATGGATGTGTTTAAATCTATAGGAAATAACATCAGAACATTTATGGAGGCAGATAACAATTACAGAACATCCAACACATGCACCATTGTTTATGTTCTATTTACAATGTGCTGACGATTAAAATCGTCAATGAAGTCTTGCCCACAAAGGATTGCTAAAGCCTATTATTATAAAAACTAAATAATTCTAGTAGGTGGGACCCCCTTGAATTATTGAAGATCAGCACTGTTCATATTTGATGTTATGATGACGTTCGACATAGCTTACGTGGTTTGTGAGATCTTGTTTTTATTGGCTATAGTTTGAGGCTTATGAAATTTTGGTTCCTTATGTTACTACGGCCTATGTTATTCATTGATATCATTGCCACCTATTCTTATCGCACCTGCACAACAAACATGTTAGTGAAAACACATAAAAAGCAGTTTGAAGAAAGGCAAAATTACCATAACAAATGCATAAGAAAAAGGATCTAATTTTGTAGTTTTACTATACCACATACAAACAATTGGAAGGAAATAGGGAACAATGCAACAGTTGCAAAGGGGAAGAATTAAAACTATCATATATACTATACTACATGGATGAAATACTTAATGGTTATGATTAAACCCTACCTAGAAATTTAATGGCCATGCGATTTAGTTGAGTTATGTGGTTGATATACATATGGTATATTTGGATGGATGGGATGTTGGTGGCTCATTTGACAAGGTAATGGGAGTTAATGGTTATGCGATTTTGTTTGAGTTATATAATGTGAAATGGGATATATGATGTGGATGGTGCATTTGGCAAGTAATAGATGCAGATTCCAATGCAGAGTTAAATTAATGGTGTTAATTAAAGGCTTGTTGGCATGTACTGGTGAGTAAATGAATTGTGGGTGGAGGCGATGTGCATTTACTGCACATCACCTTTACTCCTTCCATTAGTTGCCACCCTAGTTGGGCTATTGTTCGACCTTGATGCTTCGGTTATGCTCCAACTTCTTAGCAAAGAGGAACCGCTCGGCCAGCTCTCGTTTTAAGGAATTCGATTACAGGTATGTCTTTTTTTGGCCATTCATGAGTCTGCTCTGGCTATGAAATGATTAATGGCTTAGGTGTATTGGTTTGTGTTTTCCTTAAGTGTTGCAACTGTGTGAAATTATGTTCTTGGAATGAAGCATTAATGGTTCTTTCTGCAATAATATTGAATCCATAGAAGTTATTGGTCATCCTAGGTGTTAGCTCTATGTTATCCTTACTAGTTTAGTTGGAGGGTTTTTGTTGGTCTTGGGTCGCTTGGTTGTCCTCACACGTTCACATCTATGTCAAATATCTGGCTTTTATGGGTTTAATGGTTGGAGGCATTCTGCGTCACTGTGTTTTGTTCACTTGGGCATTGGTTGATTTCACCACTAGGGGTCACGAAATGAGTTTCCAGTTCTTACTCGGCCCTGTCTTCACCCTAGTGTTGTGTTTGTTTGATCAAAGAGCACAAGGGTTATACCCTGCATGCATTAAATAACATTGCCAGGCCTAATGAGAGCCTCACCATCTGTTATGGTGTTAATCCCTAATGTTGGCTCATTACCCCAATTAAGGGGTAATGAGCCAACATTAGGGATATGTTAAGAACCAAATATCAATATAGCATGGAAAAACCTCAGGAAAAGTACTCAAGACCTTGAAACAGAGATAATTTCAGATAATAAGCCTCTTC
>CBVK0101167089.1:0-12125 GCA_900067695.1 Picea abies
TCCACTTCTAGAAGGATCTTCCTCTAGATGCTTCTTTTTAGTATAAATAGAAGTCGAGGGTATGAAAACCCAAGCTGGGATATTATTGTAATAGAGCTCTACTCAACTAGAGGTTGCCCCCTTGAAGAGGCCTGTGAACATTGCTTTCAAATTCAAAGTGTTATTTATGTTATTATTCTCATATCGTTTTAGTGTTATTGTGGTGAATGTTTTGGTTATATTGTTGTTATTCTACCATTACTAGCATTTTATTTCTGTTCTGCATATATTTTATATCTGGTATATTACATTTGAAGAGTTGAATCTGTTCCCAAGTATCCTTGACAACTTGATTACTCAAATCACCTTCTCCCATTTCTTTCTTGATAGTCCTTCACTTTCCTCAATCAGATTTAACCTTGCTCTCTACAATCTCCACACTCTAATCTTTTTCATGCACACAAGACTAAACTCCATTACTTGCTCTGATCTTTCAAAGAGCATTCCAAGGCGCTAATATCACTTGATAGTGATTCTTGATCTAGAATTCCTCTGACTTTGTTTTTTCCAAGATACTTTTATGAGCTCAATGATTGCAAAAATTATGTTTCCTTTAATGACTAACAAAAGACCATTGTTACAGGAGTTATCCACGTAACTTTCATCTTATAATAAAATTATATTATTATAACTCAATTATTCCACCAAGATTCTACTGCACCCTTCTTGTGTCTCTTTCCATCCTTTGACACCATCAACTCGACATCATCTCCAATATTTGGTTAAGACAACTTTCTTGTGCAACTCGATTCTTCTATCACATTCTAAAAATCACTATCGCCAGTATGTTCCTTGTCTCTGTCAAATCGTTGACTTCCAATAACAACTGAGTATTCTTGAACTCTTGAAGCCACACATCGTTTTGAAGTTTGAATGCTAGTGGTTGAATGTAGGTATTGGATCCTACGCACACAATATTTTAAATCTGATGTAATCAATTGCCAATCATGACAATATTGAGTGCACTCCTACATTTGACAACCAATTCCTCTCCAATGACAAATGTTGGTCAACTCTCCTCCATCATTGATCAACATTTGGCACAGTCAATCCCAAGGTTTCGATCAACGATTCTTTCCTCCATGAGAATGCATTCATTCTCGTTTTGTGTAGACTGTGTGCGTTTCCACATGTAGCTCCACGCTGGAATTTGGGTTGTAATGTGTGAAAATATGTAAATATGTTCAATCATCGATCTGGGAATACAGTGATCGGTCTCTAATACAATAATGTTGGGTGTTATTTCTCATACAATTACCTCTAACACAAGTTTGATGTCACGCATTTCAAGAACCTTGTTCTAATACATATGCCATTCGATGCTCAATGAATTATCTAATTCATGCATTCATATGGTCAACGAAAAACCTTAGAAAAGAATAAAGTATTGTTCTTTTTATGAATAGAGAAATTGGGATGCATTCATAATTCCCAATTCACATAGAAATTGGAATTCCTCGATTATAAATACATAGAACATTCATATACACAACATGACATGAAAAGTGATCTCATTAAAATGGATCTATACATACAATCATAAGAACTGTGACCAAAACACAATCCTGGTTACCTCAATTTGACCTTTGACATGATTATAAGCCATTCATGGTCGTTTCTCATCATTTGGACAATTCTACCCCATCGTTTGGCCCCCTTAACCCATAGGCTTACATTATTTTTATGCATGGAAGGAAACTTCCATCACATAAACTAACTCCCTAAACTATAGAACTAACTTCTAATTACAAACATTTCAATCCTTACCTTTTAAGAATCAAATTATTCAATCCTTATTTGTTTGAATTTGTTACTAACTATCTTCTAGACTCTTTCCAAATATCTACGAGGATCATATCCTTTTACAATGACTCACGTTTTCTAGAAGCTTACTCTAATAACTTAAAGAAATTACATTAAGGAATTGGGATTCCTTAGCAAATGTCAAGACCCCTTATGGAGCTTATCAACTAATGTTGATTCTAGAGAATATTTTCCTGCATCACTTTTGATGGAATAGGGAGAAACTTGAAGGAGTCTTACAAGTCCATGCATTGTTTTCAAAGACAAATCTTTTGAAGAATGTTTGATTATATTTTTAGTTGTGTTAATCAATCAATGTGTGTTTGCTTCCAGTGAATTTTTATTTTTCAATGGTGTAAGCCTTAAGAGGGAGTGTTAGACTATAAGGCTTACTTATGTAATAATGCAAGTTGTAATTAGTTATCATGCATTAGTTTATTAATATAGATTGTTGGATGACGATTGAGATGATCACTCAACATCTTCCTCTCTAATAAGAATAAGTTAGATCTTACAACTAACTACAATCTATATGAAAGAGACAAACTCTATTATAATAATGAACCAAATATAATATTGAATATCTTCTTCGAGTTCCTCTAGTTCACCCTTCATTGTGTTATCATTGTGACTCCCAATAAACTAGGTATTATTCTAACATAATTCGAATACATCAACGCAATCATATTATTTTGTTTAGTTTTTTGAGTTGGAATGTGTCCCCATAATTTTGAAGGATCAAATTTCGAAAGATGTAAAGTTTGTCTTGCTTTCTATTTAATATAATATATTTTTTGTTTTAATCGGGACTTTGTAACTATTTATCTTGTCATCGTTTATGGACTCGTTAGAGGATTCCTTAAAGGATTTTCTAGCAATTTTATACTCTTTATCATATCAAGGGTTGGCGATTTAATTTTGATTTTTGCATTAAACTTCTAGAGAGTATTTATTTATACAAGTTGAGAGTGTTTTTGTGAAATTATGATAGATGTTTTCAATATTTTTATTACTTATTGAAATATTTAATTCATTTTTTAAATTCTTTAGGAAAATATTGTTTTTATTTATGTCGAAGATAAAGTGATTTTTGTTATTATATTTTTCTTCTATGGGATTATTGTTCCTCGTAAAGTTTAGAGTTATAATTAAGGGTCTATGATCAGAGTCTGGCTCATGGTATTTTTTGTTTGTTTGCTAGCATGTCCATTACATGCAGACTAGCTTGTGGTATAAGAAACCCAGGGGCATCTAAGCCATCAAAATCACCCAGGGATCGCACCCGGCCTAGGCCACACCAACCCTTAACATGGATGGATTTGTTTAGGTGTCTCATCCCAACTACCACAATTTTCGGACCTTGGATGCCTTACATAACAAAACCCTTGAAATACAATAGCGCCAGTGAGATTTGATGAGTTTGGATCATGGTCAATAAGATGTCAAAATTGACTATTTAGTTGTATACGAGGATATCAAGTATAAGATAATCTACCAAAGTACTTCCAAGCCCATGAATGCAATTCATCCAATTGTAGTTTGGCCACTTCATTAGACCATTGCAAATTATTAGACCTTGATAACTAAAAATCTTTTAAATCAGTCCAAAACCAAAAATGTTTTCACCTAAATATTCAAATATTTTTTTTTATCTACGACCTAAAACAAAGTCCTCATCTAACCATAATAGGTTAGGTTTGGAGACATTTCTTAGGATTATATCTTGGTTACTTATTGTTCTATCATTAAATTCCTATAGCAAGAGGATATTACCTTTGTTTTTTAGACTAGAAATATCGTGTTCTAAGTCATTGTATCGACAATTTTTATCTAAATTGTTTTTCTTATAAAAGGTAGAATGTAAGCACAAGAAACAAGTGGTTAAATAGATTTTGTTAGTATTAATGTCTAAAATCTCTATCCATATGTACTTATCGAGAGGGTGCTTCTTGTGAAGACTAATATAAAGAGAAAGGTTATTTCTTATGTAACAAGCTACACCTCTAAGGCCTCCACGAGATGATCTATTCTTCCATATTGACCACAAGACAAATCCTTCTATGTTAGGGAATTTAGATTCTTCATGCTCCCAAGTTCTAACAACCAATATAATATCAATTTCACTCGAGATCCAACATTAACTTGGGACCTTTACTCTATTGAAATCCATGACATTTCTAAGGGACGATCCCAAGTGTGCCAAATTCCTATTTATTTATTTACTTATTTTTGGTCTTTATTTCTAATGATTTCTTTTATATTTCCTATTTTCCTTCATTTATGGTTTGTTTTACCTTTTGAACCTCCTTCCTTAATCCAACTTTATCTGTTAGAATGAGATCCTCATTAATAAATATTCATAACCCTTTTGGACTTGAAGTTTTATTGAGTATGGCATATTTATGGTTAGTAGAGATTACCTTAGCATGCATTAGCTTATCTTTATGTTCAATTATTTTTCCCGACCGCTTTGTTTCTATCAAATAGGTTGTTTCAATTTGTAACTTGCTTTGTAGCTCTTCTTTGGCTAGTTCTAGTGTGTATTCTTCTCCCTCCTCTTTTAAATAAAAAAAATTGAGGTTTAAGGCTCTTTTGTTATACGCGTCATCTAATTCTATTATCTTATTGATTTTGTCTTTAATGGGTTTGATATCCAATTTACTTTCAAAACTCCTTAGGGCCAAATTATTAATTATATTTTCTTCTATATCTTTGATCTTGTCCTTCATTTTAGGATTTTCTAAATCATCAACATCCCCTTCCTAGGTTAGTTGTTTTGTTCCTTATTTTGTTTCTCCATCTATTATAGTCTAATCTCCATTTTCTACAACTTATTCTCCAACTCTATTATTTTATGTCTATTTTTTCTTAATATTGCCTTCAAAGGATGCAAATTATTATCAAGCCTTGACTCTAACTTTGTTTGAAGTTTAAGTTCTATTTTTTCCCTTTGTTTCTCTAATGATTATGCACATTCACAAAGAGTGCAAAGGTTACTTTGCTAGGTCTCACCTTGAGATCCTTTGCTATATGTGGTGTATTTCTCATATCATAATAGAGAAATAGAAAGAAAATGAATAATAAATATGACTAAGAGAAGGAACTTGTGCACCTAATTTGGTTTTGGATCTGGTATTTTGTCACTCTTTTTTTGAAGCATCTTTTATCGACATCTTAGATTCTTTGATAGTGGATCTAGGGCACATGCATTTCTTGTTTGTCTAGTTCTTGATAGTTGAAGTTGTGGCATGATATATTTGGATGGTATATCCAAATATATTGAAGAAATCTATTAGGGAAATGTCATCCTCCTTTAAATACATCACTGTGGAAGGAATAGGATATTTTGAAGAACTCAACAAAGAACCCAAACGAAAAACATTGCTTAGATGATAGCTATATCCCAATTTTTTCCTAACTTAGTAAATCAAGACAAAAATGGAAAGTTAAGGGAAGAGGTAAGTAAAGAGGAGCCAGAACATGTGGTCTTGTCATTTCACAATGACAAAATATTGGGTCCAAATGGATTTCCAATATATTCCTTTATGGGGCTCTATGAAATTCTTGAAGGTATATTCTAAAGGTTGTGGAGGAATGAGAACAAGAAGACAACATATTTAGAAATTACAAGGACACCTTTATCATTTTCATAGCAATGGACCACCCTATGATATTTTAGTATTTTAGGCATATTTCATTTTGTAATTCCATATTCAAAATCATAGCCAAGGTGACTACCTCAAGGCCCAAGCCAATTCCGTCTAAATCCATATCAAGACAACAATTATGAATCCTCAAAAGAATGTAAATTCATGATGTTATGGGGATTGATCAAGAGGAACTTCATGCCATCAAGATAAATAAAAGTTCATCTATCATCATAAGGCTTGACCTCTTCAAATCTTATAATTGGGTAAGCAATCTTCAATTAAGATTAATTTTGACTCATGTAGACTTTTCTCTCTCTTTCATAAATTGAATAGATGTTTACCTATGGTATATTACTTTATTAACCTAATAAATTGCTCTTCTTCTAGTTTTTTCAAGTCTTTATGAGGACTAAGGTAGGGGTTCCCTCTCTCTCCACTTCTTTTCACGTTTCTATCTAAATAACTAAGTTGATATACTTATTACCTCAAAAGAACTAGGGGATTCGAGGGTATTCAAAGCTATAGAGACCTTTGGGTGACTCATATTTTATTTGTTGATGGTGTATTTTGTTTGGAGATGGTATAATGAGGAATGCAGAATATTTTCCCAAAGGTATAAAATATGTGTGTGTAGCTATTGGGATGGTGGTTAATATCCAAAAATTAGTGTTATCCTTTAATAACACCACTCCTTGGAAGGATTATTCAATAAGAGAAACCATGACCTACCAAGTACAAGGGTTTGACATAAGGTTGAAATGTCTTTCATTTTCACTAAAACAAAACACCTAAGGGCATAGAGATTGGCTTTTACTAGTTCAAAAAGTGGAAAAAAGAATTAAAAAAATGGTGCAATAGGGGGATTTCCCTTGGAAGTAGGCTTACTCTAGTCAAGGTTGTTCTCAAGGCTATTCTCGTATACTAGAATTATATGTCATTTATTCTAGAGTCAACAATTAATAAAATAAGGAAGATTTGTTTTAGTTTCTTTGGGAAGGTGGGAGAGAAAAAGGAATGGCATCGGTGGCTCAGTAGAGGTTGGTTATGCAAAAATATATAGGAGGTCCAAGGCTCAAACACACTTTACAATTCAGAAAATATTTTGCAACAAAGAGTCTATACAGACTAATAACTACTAATGGTTATTGGAAAAAAATCATGGAGGAATAATACATAAGTCCTATGTCTTTAAAATCATGGATAAGTGGTCCAATAAAAAATTACATCAATGGATTAACTTATTGGAACATTGTGGCACTAGCCTACCCTATGGTTGGTGGTTTTATAGTATGGATAATTGGGAATGGAAAGAAAAATAAGCTAGGCATAGACCATTGGATAGGTGGAAAAGAAGCCTCCAAACTCTATGATGATCTTCGAATGTTTCTATCACATAAAGAACTCCTCACATTAATTGATGTTTTTCAATAGGAGATAGGATATCTATGGACCTCAAGGTGAAAGAATGTACATGCACTAGAATTTGAAAATGGGATGGTAGGGGAATGGAATAACATCAAAACTTCCCTACTTAAAGCCTCCTCTAGACTTGGGGAGGAAGAAGAAAATATTTTATGGACAATGAACTTGAAATGAGGCTTCTATACAACAAAGTTAGACTAGTCAATATCATTTTCCCTAGGGCTAGAGAAAGAAACAAGATGGTAGTGGGAGGATTTATGGAAGTATAAAATGCCTCCAAAAATCAAATTTGTCTTGTGGTTTGTGCCATACAAAAAAGTTTTGACATGGAGTAAGCTTCAAAAAGATCTAAGGGCCTAGGTATTTGTTTGTTGTGAAAGGAAACTGGAGAGTGTGCGACACCTTTTTCTTTATTTTCATTCTTGAAAGTGGTGTGGGACACTACCAAGGATCTCACTGGAGGGAAGAGGAGATGGCATGGATATTTGGTAGAAGGAGGATAAGGAGGTGGTAGACCCATCTCTTCCAGAAATAGTCCTTTGGTCTATATGGTTGGCAGGAAAAAAAAGTAAATTTTGTAGGTGAGCAATTCACCTCCAATTTTTTTATAGGATCAATAACTCCTATGATGGTCTTCCCAAGGAAAGAATAAAAATAAAGAAAAATCCATTAGGGGAAGAAAACATTGATAGATCTATCCCTTGATATTAATTTGATGAATCCTCCAAAGGAAATATTAGAGTTTGTGGTGCTAGGAGAGTACTTCATCTCTCAAAGGGCCATAAAATTTATTTCCCCTATGGTCTTGGACAAGATACGAATAATTGGATAGAGATAAAGGAAATTTCCATGTTAATGGCTATATCTAAGGAAAGGCAGGTGGAGAAGATCCAAATCTATGGGGACTCAAATTAGTTATAGAATGGATGAAGGGTGGATACATGGATCAAAATTTTCTTCTTTGGGGTTCCTTAAGGAGAGTTAGTGAGATCACGGTTAGTTTCTCAAATGTAAATTTTAATCACATTTATAGAAAAAACAATGTTGAAGTGAACAATGTTGAAAAGAAGGTTGTGGACTCTCAAATTGGGATGTTGGATTTCTCTAAGGTTGTAGGGGATGTGATCTCAGTCCTACCCTCCATTTGTATATTTTCCTAGACTTAGTTTTATCTTCTGACCAATGCTAGGATGCAACCTAATATTCTAATTTTTGGTACCATACAGTGAACAAGGATACCTTTTTTAGGGTATATGTATGCTATATTTTTCTCATATATTTATAGGTAAATGTTTGAATACTCACCTAGATTATAAAGATGTTTTTAATCATTTTAATCTTTCCCAAGCAAGCAGATACCTATCAAAATGTTATTTTTATTAATAAATAGAACTGAAGACAAGAAACAATAACTTGACGAAAAATGTTTTAAGCCATTCTCAACATATGTATTCATCTCATGATATCAATTTATAGTACTTGTATTTGACCAACACTAGATCTAGATCTTATTGAGAACTCATTGGTGGATAATGACAACACCTCATCAGTGGATAAGGATGAAAATCCATAATAAGGTGGTATCAGACATTGTGATTGTGTAGGGACCCATAGTCTAACATTCCCTCGCCTCAATCACAAGTCCGCATAATAATACCAATAAAGAAATAAGAGCAAGTGCATAAATTGGTATCATTTTCAATCTTCAATATGAAATTTTTGAACTAATATTTGATGAAGATATGCCTGAAAACCCACCCATATGGATGTTGAATGATTCATATGAAATGAAATTTGAAAGAGAGTAGAATTTTTGGAAGTGAGTATTGGTTGTGTCTGAACATTCCCTAATTGCTTGACAATTTGATCATTTCCAAGTAATTTGGATAGAATAAACCAACATCTTCTACTAATTTGGTGAACAAATAGGATCACCATTATGAAATCAATGAAAAATAGGATCGTTGAAGTTCTCTTTGAATTTAGACATAATTAGGTGTCAAGCAACATCCCAATATATAGTTGAGGAGACCAGTTGTCATGATGGAATCCCCAAATGTTGATTGATTTTTTATTGATGGGACATTGAAACATGAACCCTAACTACCATCATTTATATTCCCCCCTATCAGGTGCAATTTGAGAAGATCATTGAAGGGATTCAAGCCTGAGATTTTAGACTCTTACATCCTTCAATGGTTCATCACTATATGTGATGGTTTTGTTGGTTGGCCATTAACCATTTTGACTTGATTAATGTGGTGGTTTTGGTTGAACACTAACCATTTTGATTTCATCAATGTACGCCCCCCTTTGAGAGAAAGAGAGTACATTTTCCTTTGATTCATGTTTCAATTTAAAACATGTGTAGAATTGGGCCCAAAATATTCATATGGAACAATTGTTTGAAAGCCTTCTTTTTTTATTTCTTCATGCAAATGTGTCTTTACATGTGCTTGAACTAGATGGTATGACTTGTGCAACTTCTTGACTTGATTCCATCGCCAAGAACTTATCCAACCATAATGAATTATTTTCTTAACCTTATTCTTCTTCCAACATTTATCTGAAAGATGATTTGTCTTCCCACAATTAAAGACAAAGATGGAGATCACAACATTGATTATCCATGTGACCAACTCGATGACAATGCTAGTATTTATCAGGAATTTTCTCAATATTTTTATCATCAACTATATCATTAACATTCTTAACTTCTTCATTAACTTTTGGAGTCTTCAAATTTTCATCAAGAAATCCTACACTCACAAACTGAACTGGTTTGGAGTAAAATAGAATATGGGAATTGTTTCCTTTGCCATGTCAATTCTTATGGAATTGTGATTCTTCTCAAGGTATGATGATCATCTTGGAAATATTATTTTGATGTTCTTCAAAAATGTTTTCTTTGGTAATGTGGAATTCATGTTTATTATTGATGTTATCACTATGTGCTTTTGCTTGTGACTCATCTTCAACAAGACTTTCCTTCATCAATTCACTGTATGATTTCATCTCATGACTAGTTAAAGGAATCATCAAGCATATCTTTTGTTGCCTATATATCAACCATCAAGTCATGTGTAGCACAAGTAGCATTAACCATTCGTATTAGATCATCTATGTCATAAGTTGCATTAGCCTTTTGTACGAAGTCATATGTTGCACATGCTGCATCAACCATATTCTCAATTTGTTGCTCTTTTTTTATTAATAGTAGTTGAAGTGCTTCAATCAGTTTATCTTTTAGATCAATTTTCTTGTGAAGAACAACCCAATAATTTAATTCATGAAAAGAGTTTTGTAATTATTCGATTTCTTGATTGGTATTTTTCAAACGTTTTCATCCTTTACCCATTTTATATTTTTAACTTGTCATATTTGCTTGTACTCACTAACTTGCACTCACTCGCTTGCACTTGTTTCTTCTATATCACACTTACTTTCTAGTTATCAACCTTACGGTGTTGGTTGCTACCGATCATGCACCTCAAAGTGTGATTTTTACAATGATTAGACATTGAAAATGCCATCCTTATTCAAATTTCAAGTAGGTCTTTGCACAACTAATCAAAATACAAGTCAATGACTTATCATTCAATTTTTACAATTTAATTTAATAGTTCAAAATACTATAGCCTTTGAATAGTTATCAATGCTCCATAAATTTAAGAGGAACAAACAACTATTTCCTCTCATATTACATTCTTTGGGTATGATATTTTAATTCTCAGTTGCAATCACCATCATATTACATCCTTTGGGTATAATAGTTTAATTCCCAGTTGCAATCAACATTGCAATGTAGGCACTCCATGAATGGATGATTATTTTTGTGCTTGTTTTGTTATATATGTATCAAACACTAAACATAAAATATCATGAATCAACCAAGAAAATATTTGGCATCACACACAAGTACACTTGGTATACCTATGACCCCCTTATTCCAATTTCAAGACAGGTCAAGGACACATCCACCACCAGAAAATGTTGAGATTTGGGTACCTTGGAAAGTGGTCCCCTAGTGTTTGTGAGCTTTTAAACAAATGAGGGAAGTACTTTGTACTTTGTACCTTGTACCATGTACTTTATGTCTAAGTTCACTTTGACTTAGGATATTTAAGTCAAAAGTGAAATTTGGTCATTTAAGCCTAAAATGACAATTAATTCACTTTGTGGGTGAATTAAGAGACATAAAGTGAACCTATGGAAACTTAAGTAAAGTGGGTTTTGAGTTGAGATTTACTTGAGATGATCTCAACCATTGATTAGGGATGGGATGAGATAATCTCATCCACCTAACTTTTAGGTTTCCTTATGCTTCCTTAAGGAGGGCGTAAGGGGCAAAGGAGAGCTCATTCCTTGTTATGTTCACTTGAGGAGAAGGAGAAGGAGCAAGAGGATGAGAATGGTTTCATATGTTGAGGCTATATTGGGTGCTCCCTTCCATGGAGATAGCCAACATGATTAGGGTCTCAGTTATTTAGTGGGGATATTCCTATTTTGAGGAGGGTGCACTTGAGGAAGAGGGCGCATCATCAGTGGGGAGGACTTAGAGAGCTCATATTGTAGTGAGGTTTGTTTTAGAGGGAGGCTAATCATTAGTGTCAGAGTTTTGTGGAGGGGTTTCTTGATCAAATCTTCCAGTTGGCTTCTGTCTCCAGTTCAGTGGTCTTGTTAGCATTTATGGGGGGTGCACCATCCTAGGGCGCTCTTGCTTAATTTGGACTAGCGTTGCAGCTTGGATCAAGCTGTTATTGTATCAGTTTCATATATATTTTGTACTTGTTGTATTCCACCATCTATTCTCCTCATATATAGACATATATTCCAAATTGGATTTCCCCAGGGGGGGGTTTATGCAGGGTCATGTTGACCAAAAATACATATGTTAAATTTCATGTATGTTAGAGTGTAGAACTATTGTATTATCAACTGTAAAGATCTCTAGGTGTGTTACATTTATTTTGGTATGAATCTGTTAACCCTTGGTGACTTAAACTACATTCTAGAGCACCTAAATTGTGAATATAACCGTAACAAATCAACAAGAAGTTCCTGAACTGTTGGTTGTCCTAAGACAACAACAAAACCTTCATTGACAGTTGAAACTTAGATCCAACTTGAGGTCAGATACAAACCTAGTTGGCAGCTTGATAGGACCTGGAAAATCTTCATGGTATTTGTTGGAGTTACTTCACACACACC
>CBVK0101167098.1:0-22848 GCA_900067695.1 Picea abies
TGTTAGACGTAAAGAAAGATGATTCCTTGCTTCTGACCTCGTTGTTAGACATAAAGCGAGATGATGTGTGATTCCTTGCTTTTGACCTAGTTGTTAGACGTAATGATTCCTTGCTTCTGACCTCGTTGTTAGACGTAAAGCGAGATGTTGATGTGTTCCTTGCTTCTGACCTAGTTGTTAGATGTAAAGTAAGATTTTACTGACACTGAGCTGCCATCTTATCAGCCGTGACATTGAGCCAGTGTAGTACTGTGATGTGCCAGCCTAGTGCTGTGATGAGGTATCATTTTATTGATACATATTGATGCAGATGATGATGGAATTCTTTCGAGAATGATGATGCTGCCGATGAAGAAAACTTCTGATGACTCATAAATTTGCTAGCCAATGTTCCAAGATGATATTGACGATACTATCCTCTTGATGCCACTGATGATGCAAACCTCTCTCGCTTGATGCTGTTGAAGAATACCCTTCTTGTTAAGGGGGAGTGTTAAAATAATGTAACTGCAAAGAGTATTCTTATTATTATTGCTATTTTATTCATAGGATTAATCCCCATTGTGGATTAATCATGTCGGTAATTGTATGAGGACCAAATCCCCTTTTGCGGATTGGTCATCGGACAATTGTAATAGGCAGAATAAGAAGCCGGCCCCAACAGTTATTATTGAGACCCAGAATTAAATTAAAGGTGGGTTTACCCACCCAGAGTGAGAGGTCATCCCTGCCAGTGAAACCCTTTCACATGTGCCAGTCTTGTATATATAGGGAGGCTAGTGCCTCACTTTATTACAAAACTCACTTGCTCATTCTCTTATGAGGCAAGCTGCAATTACCAGTTGGAGAGAGGGAGAAGAGTGGCGCATCTTTGGAGAGGACTATCTGTATTGGTTTGAGTTATCTCTTGACATTGTATTGGCAATTTATGATAAACTATAATAATGGCATAAACATTAACACCAATCATCGAGGGTCCCATACAAAGGCCAATTCCAAAAAGGGAACCAAATTTATAGACTGAAGAATGATCAAGAGGTTCCTAATACTTTATCTCCTACAAACGTCGTGGATGAAAATCCTTGGTGTTTACAGTGTAGTGAAGCACACTGGGAACATGAGTGTCCCTACAACAATGGAGGCCATGACCAAGTAAACAATGTGGGCCATGTTATAGAAGGCCCCCAGATTTGCCTAAATATCATGCCTGAGGAACATTTATAGGGCATAAAAAAAGAAGCCAAGAAGGCTAGAATGGAAGTAATAAACAACTTAGACCAGGAATCAAAAGATAAGTTGAAGAAACAAGAATTTTAGGTGTATAGACAAAAGAAGTTGAACCAACCTATCTCTACCATTCCTGCAATAACTCAAACAAAACCTCCACCCTTGGACATCCTCCTTCCTAAAACATCCAAAATCAAAAGGGTGGACTTAAACTTTGACTTCGAAGGGGCACTATCCAATATGCACGTAACTATTCCCCTGAGAGAAGTCATCAAGGTACCATCTGTTAAAGAAAGATTTGATAATTTCTTCAAGGGATTAGATGGACCAATGGACCCCCCTATCATGTTACAATCTGATCACTTTAGGGTCTAGTATGATGAACACCCGCCCCTTTTCATGACCTTGCTGATGAATAACAAGAGCCTCAACAATTGCATGCTGGATGTAGGAGTCGGTGCCAACATGATGTCTCTCAAGGTCATGCAACGATTGGGCCTAAAAGTCACATGACCTTACAAAAATGTGTGTGGATTTGAGTCTAGAGCCATACCCACACATGGAGTAATTGAAAATGTGGAAGTTTGCCTTAAAGAATACCCCGAGAGAGTAATCCACATTGGCATAGTGGTGGTAGATGTCCCAGATGTGTGGGGGATGTTATTGTCTAGAAAATTTTCCTCAGTGCTGGGAGGTACTCTTGATATGGACCTCACTTACGTGAATGTACCTTTGAACAATGGAACAATAGGACGTCTCCCAAATGTGCAAATGACCAGAACCCATGTGCAAGAAACTAGTGACCCCATCAAAGATGACCAAGCACATGAGCAAATCATGGAAAGTGTTCCTGAATGTTCTCCCGATGATATGCCCTTTGCAACAGAGGAAGACTTTGATCAGATACAATGGCCCAAGAGAGAAGAATACCAACAACTCCTAGATAAGTATAAAGACAAAGAAGTTGGAGTTGTAAAATTACTAAAGAAGGGAGAAAGCGATATATTTATTCAGCCATCCTAGTAGGAAGTCTTCATTGTAGAATCCCACCCTCCTCCCTCTGCACAATATGCTAGGGTTGTTCAAGAAACAACCAAATTCAAAATCAGGGAATACAAGGAGGGGGACATAGTATGGATGTAGGATGTCAAGAAAGGAGAGCCAACTAATGTCAAGGGAAGTACTCAATTTTGGCTTGGGCATTTCAAAATTGGAAGAAAATCAGTTGATGATTCTTACTACTTGTCCACATTGGAAGGAAGAAGGCGTCCACTACCAGTCAACGGGCACCTCCTCAAGCCCCACCAAGGTGGGGGAACTTGACTTCACAAGTAAGTGAAGGTAAGTAGGTAGGCATTTGCATTCATTGTATATACCACTTGCATTTCATGCTAGAATAGTTTTCTTTTACATTTGTACATATGCTTGTTTTTATATATATATGAGTTGGGGGTACTATCACCACCCCAAATGACTACTAACATATTTATGATTGAGATTAAGAAGGTTACAGGTTATGCTAGAGATGTTGAGGTTCTCATGCGCTCTACGGTGAGCACATGTCCCCAAGTTGGAGCCAGATGTTATCCCCAGTTTAGGGATAACTAAGGAGATTATGTCTCGAGGCCCACAGGTCCTAGACATGGAGTACCGAGAGCCAGATCGACTTGAGCATGGCCCTGGAGGGCCCATATTTTCTTCCTTCAGCGCATCCACTTTGTCAGCAACAACAACATCCATCACCTCAGCTTGGTCCTGTAGCAAAAGTGGATCTTGCTCCATGAGGTAATGAGTCCGGATATCATGGTATGTGTCACTCTGATACTTAAAACCTTTGAATATGTGCATTTGATTATTTTTGTTTCTAACGGGTGCTTGGATCTTATACCTATCCACTTGACCATGTCTGGTGGGAATGACAGGATGCCCTAGTAAGCTTGTGCCCATAGGTTTTGAGTTTCCACTGGGGGGATTCACAAGAAGCCATCATCTGCACCCACCATACTTACCACTTTCAATCTTTCTCCTGCTCATCCATCCCATTACACTAGTCTGGGCATTGGGTTGGATAAATATTTAAGGGTTTCACCTTACCTTGTGGGAAGAAGGGGCTAAAGGACCAGAGGGTAAAAGAAGTTGGAAAAAGATAGAAGCCAAAGAATGAAACCTCGAAATGCTTCGCTCAGGGATCCCCGAGAAAGCAGTAAAAGGCTTCTCAGCAAGAAATAGAGGGACCCATGTAACAAATAATAAAACAAGACCTAGTTGGAGGATAGGGGGTCTCATCACGAGCCAACCTATTAGGTCCATGGGCATGTAGCGGTATGACACTACCAACAACTGGTCACCATGCCAGGGTAGTGGCTCTTGGTGGCATAGCCAAAAGAAAGGGGGTATTATCACGAGCCAACCTTCTCATTTCCATGAAATGCTTGTGGGTAACATTGCCACCACTGGTCACCACACCAGGGCAGTGTCCCCTCACTAGCTTCTTGAAAGAAAAAATAATAAGAATAAAGATACAAGGCATGAATGGGCTTGGAAACATTTGCATCCATGACAGGTGCAACTCACCCTCTACAGAGGCACCCACAGGTAAGCCATGCATTTCCATGCTATCACTGCACCCCTTGTTGAGACATCCCTTACCACCTCATCCACTCACATGGCTTGGATTTGATTTCTCCTGGAAACACCCTACATCCGGTGAGCATTATCCCAATAGGACACCCTCTCACTTCCTCCAAACTTGGCTTGCAGATTAGTATAATGTATTTGAGCACTTGACTGGGTAAAAGGGGTTTTATGCACATGTTTAATAAAATTAAAGATTAGATGTGATTGACATTGCTATGCTCCCTGTGACTTATAAGCCCATGGAGGGCATATCTGTTGATGTGCAGGATCATACCAGACAGACATGTACCATTATGAATAGGTACACATGGGGAGATGATTAATTCAGACCTCCATGGGGCTGAAAGACCATCAGATGGATGCTAAGATCCCAGCAGGGGGCAGAGACAGATCAAAGGTTTTACACCGGAGAAGAGGAGGACGTTCCACCAGAGGCAACTCAACAGACCTATACCAAGGGGGGTTGCCCTTTTCACCAGGAAGTTGGCCTTGGAAGGCCCATGACGTCACCTAGGACATTCATGACGTCATCCAACACTTGTGGAGGTTTTGGGAGGCAGTTGTGGCACATGTGGCACATGTGGCATGTTCTGGAGGCCCAAGGAGGCCTAACGTTTTGCTCCAGGAGGCCAACGTTGCCCTAGAAGGGGCTAACATCACCCTAAAAGGGCATGACGTCTTCATCTTTCCTTGATTTAGGGTTTGATTATGACATTTAATGTAAAAACAATATTATTATGTGTTTTTGGCCTTGTCGGCCTTTTCTGACCTAAAATTAAATTAAGGTCATTGGTATGGTATAAGTAAGAGAGCTAAAACTCTCTTTTATTCATGATCTTTCACTCACACTTGTGTGAGGTTTGAAATTTGCACCCTCCTTTAGGGTTTTGGCTGAAATTAGTAGTGCACACTTGTTGAAGGAGGCTTATCTTGGCTATTTTTGGCATTCTTCTTGGTGGAAGGTTTACAACTATGGTTTGGCTTGATGAATGCATGGTAAATGTAAGTGAATTTCTGCAATCCTTCCATTACTTGAATGGTTATAGTATTTTACTTGCATTTTGTTAATTAAATTGCTGGAATAAACCCTAGGAAATAAGCACATGTTGGTGTCCTTATTTTAAGTCCCTACTATATTTCGCTTATGAGACATTTTTGGTGTTGAAGACATTGCTAGGGCCTTTCCATTGCAACACCCTACCCTTGTACCTCACCTTAGCCATTTTTACTTTGTCATTGGGCTAAAGAAGGAGGAAAACACACTAAGGCCTAGGGTTACTACACCTTAGTGAGCCGTTTTCCCCTAGGGTTTGATGGTTGGAGCCTTTTCTTATCAACACTTCACCATCAAGTTCCTCTTGTCTTTGGCTATATTATTATCATTTTGTTCCTACAACTCTTGTTGCTACTTGTTGACTCCATTTTCTCTATGAATGCACTAGTCTAAGACCTTTATGCTTGAGTGCCTTGATCACAAACCTCAAACATCCAACACCTTTGAACAATTAATAATACCTTCTAACCTTAACCTACTAACCCTATTGCTGCCATTATTCTTTTGATTTATAATTATACTTTGCAACATTTTATGCTTCTTTAAAGCAATTGAAAAATTGGCTAAAGTGTAGTAGTCTTTGCTTCCAATGAATGTTGATATTGTGACATTGATAATAAATCGTTCTTGCTGGTTGTGAAGCTTCTTTAAACTCATTTATTGTGAAGTAACATATTGTGATTATTTCTATTATAAATCGTTGATTGCTTCATCAATAATATTAGTCAGTTACTTTATTTGAGAAAGTCCAATTATATGAAATACTAACCAACAAGTGACCTTGCAAATATAGTTTCTTGTTGCTTTGTTCCAGGCAAGTACATTTCTTGTTAGTATTTATCTTTATTGGTTGTTTAGCCATACTTTCTGATTGGTGGTTACTTGTGAGAGGGAAACTTTTATCTTACCCTTTACCCTTTGCCTTCTCAAAACCCCGGGTCGCCGGGGATGTCTCCCTCAGGCCTACCACCCTAAATAGAAAGAGTTATCTTATTGAGGTGACAGTGATAGGATAGTCTCTAGTTACGTCAGTTTACCTTTCTTTTACCTTTCCATTATTCCCAAGTACAAACTGTGCGATAACAGGTTCAATTCCCACAAGTGACATGTTGACCTCCTAACAGGTATATTGTTGTAATGGCATTGAGCCCTATGTTTCAAAGCCTCGAGATTTTGATAAATCTAGTTTACTCTGGGTGCCTTCCTCAGAATGAGGAGAAGTACTTGGCGAGTTTCTTGGGGATATGTATTCAATAATAAAATAATATTAGTGGATTCTAGATCCATTTTTCTCTCCAAGAAGAATCAATAAAATAACTCAAGTTTTCTAAATCCATGCTTTTCTCCAAGTAAAACCATAAAATAACAATATCTAGTAACCAACTAATATGACATGTCAACAATGCATAAAATAATAATGTGGCTATGCCACATGTCTCCTCCCCAAGGTAGACATCTTCCTCATCAAGGTATGAAATCACAAAATATTCTCTAAGGGCTACGTGTGGCCTCTTCATGAAAGACATCCTCTCCAATATGCATGAGAACATGTACAATGCGGCCTCCATAAATGGAATGCCTTCCTTCATTTGAGAGTCAAAATCCTTGGGAGACTAGAAGTAAACTCAAAACACCAAAAACCCTCAAGGGCATCTTCTCCAAGGCTAACAAACTTGTGGTCCAAGATGCTGAGTCCATAAAATGATGTGCCAACTAAATCCATGAAGTAAGGAGTCAATCCATAATGAGCTAGCATAAATTCATGTGCAAGGTCTCCAAATATCCCACTAGATCCATAAATTGAGGGATGGCCCCATCAAACAAGCCAATAATATGTAACCATGCCTCATCATGTGTGTCAATAAGAGGGGATTGTTATCACAAGATTTGTACTTGTGCAACACCTTCCACAAGATCCCAATCTTGTATAACAATTGGAAGTCTCTACCATTGTCACCTAAGTAGATACTTCCCTTGTTTTAGTGATGGAAGGAGGTCCGACACTGTAATATCCCCAATAGAGATTAGGCTAGGATGTTGTGTTTGCTGTCCAGATGTATTGTTTCTGGTTGTTGTTAAATACTTTGTATACAATGTTTAATGCAAATTGATCATTTTTAACAAATAGTTTGCAGGTATGCTAACCATGGACATTTTGTCAAACATATTGCATACATTCAACATACTCAAGACATAGAAGAGATAATCCATGCATCCTTTATTATGAATGGGAACAACAACACAGTACAATCTCTAATGGCTACTACAACAACTGCATTACATGAATAAAAATCACAATAACAATCCATAACCTGGTAATGATGCCACTATCTCCTCAATAGCTTCATTACTTGAATAAAACACACAATAACAATCCAAAACCTGGTAATGATGCCACTATCTCCTCAATAATTGTTTCCAACTACTCCAAATCTCACCAAAACCCCATGCAACCCACTCTAATGGGCATCTAAGATTCCAGACTCCACCAAACTGCTACAGCCTTATTCCAAGAGGAAATCGTCCCCTCCAAAATGGTGAAGTTGGCCACACGGCCTGCTAGAAATCCTCACGACCTACAATTGGGCTCTCGGCCCTCCTCCAGACCCCATGCCTCTCCCTCAAGGGTTTAAGACTCTCTCTAAACCCTAGACACTACTCAAATGGTTACTCGACCTACTCCAAAACCCTTGTTTCTCCTCACAGTTCTATTGCCAAAGGGATCTGCCCCTCCAATAAAGTCTAGTGGCCACTAAAAGTGCCACGATCCCTCCTCAAGTCCCCTTATCTCATGGTCCTACAAAATAGAAGAAATCGGCCTTCCAAGAATGCCCACATTCTCTTCAAGCAAATCGCTGCATCAATAGACTGAAGATAGATCACATGATGAAGCTCCAATGGAAATCCATGATGGATTTCCCTCTTGTTTAGCTAGGGTGGATACCTCACCATCGAAACCAATGAAATATCCCAGATCTAGCTGATTAGGATATCTACTGCCGATCTAGTGCTCGGTCTCACAGATCTGATACTCTGGGGGTTTCTGGATGCATTTTAGTTATGTGCTTGAGATGTTTTGTGATTGTCGCATGTGCATGTTATACATTATGGTTGAAACAATATATATATGATGCATGCAGAAATAAGGAACAACAATCGCCCAATAATATGTATTATGAGATTTAAGTTGGGAAATGCAATGATATATTGGAAATATAGAAAATAGTCCTCAGTTAGATCTCATGGATCGTCACTGGAATACAAGCAAATAACATAAAATACCCATGATCGGAAGATGAAGGCAGATCTGATGCATGCATGGATAGATCGACAAAACTGACAGTTTTGGAGAAGCACGGTAATCGCTACAAAATGGAAAACTCATCTGGAAGGCTATAACCGTCAAAATGAGCTAGAAACTATCTCAACATAAGCGCCCTGGCCTCTAGACTGATCTTGGTGACTTTCAGACGGAAGATCTGTCCTCTGAAGCTCCAGATCTCACCCCTTGGGGGTTGCGCACCTCCTGGGCTCTCTGAGTGCGCCCAAATGATTCCACCAATAGAATCGACTGCTATATGTCTCAAAATGTGCACCCTGGATAATGCTAAACTAGGTCAGAGGGGTTTCCTCGGATTTGATCTGAAACTTCGTCTAGAACCTCAACTGTTCTTCCTTAAGCGCTGCACCCTGTATCACTGAATGTTGCGCCCTGAAGGATTCCACCGTCAGAATTTGATGGAAGGTGGCTCAATCTATGCACCCTGGCTAGATCTCAACTGGGTTGGAAGGGATCTACAATACAAGCTCTGATCTTGTACAACTACACAAACCCTCTCTCTGACCTTGCGCCCTCACTAACCGAGCTGCACAATGCTGCAAACTGGATACTCCTGAATCGCACGGTGAAATACCTAGATGGTCTCTCCGATGGGCTAGGGTGTGTTTTTCAACACCGAAACTGATCAATGGTGGTGGTTTCCTCCAGAAATCCACAAAACAGTAGAAGTCGAATCTCCTCCTCCTCTGGGAACTCTCTCAACATCAAATCATAACATAGCATAATGAGGAATTAGGTCGAATTCCTCCCTTTATACTCTTCTCAATCTAATTCACCATTGACCTCACTTAAGCTAGGCGCTTTTCCTCCTAAGTTGAGTAATTAATTAATTAAGTCCCCCCTTAACACCTTTTCATTCTATTTCTCCATTGACTTAGGCTTAACTGACATTTCCTATGTTTTTGGCTTAATTCATCGTTTAGCCATCAATTCTCCCTTATTTCTCTTCTCGTTCCTTGTTTGGGCTTGACTATAGTCTATGGGAACAAATGGACTACTAAGTCACTCCTTGCTGGCCTACTCTTGGGAACGAGACGCCACAACCAAATTAGCAGTGGAAGGGTTTTTAGAAAACCATGGATACAAGAGCACTTCAAATAAGATATCAAATCATAATGCCAAAGTGAAGTGCTACCCCTCCTTTATTCTTCTTTCATGCCTTCTAGAACTTTCTCCCTTTTTGACCAAATCAAACATGACTTCTTATTTCCCCTTTAATATTTACTTAAACATTAAAAATCACTTTTAATATTTAAGTAATTAATAATTTTATTTTACTTAATGTCACTTAGAAGCATAACTCTTCCTAGCCAAGAGACATTAAATAAATCCCCTGGACTCCCTTTCCTTAACTGACTATAGCCGATGGGAGTTGTATAAGCTACTAAGTCATCCTCTGTCACTATCAAGCGAAAGGGGACATCACAGTCCTCCCTTATGGAGATTGCTTGTCCCTAAGCAACTCCAAATTGATATGCTGTAAGATATGCTCTCCCTCCCAAGTGGCATCCTTGATGGGAAAATATCTCCATGCAACTAGGTACTCCCAGATCACTCTGCTCCTCAAACTCCTCCCCCTGACATCAATAATCCTTTCCAAAGTCAGAATCAATTGCCCTTCCTCGTCTAGCGGAGGAAGATCTACTGAAGTGGTGACCTATTGTCCCAACACCTTCTTGAGGCAAAATACATGGAAGACGTTGTGGACCCTGATACCCTCTAGCAACTCCAACTCATATGCCACCTCTCCAACCCTCATGATCACCCTGTATGGTCCATAGAAGTGAGGCTTCAACTTCTCTGCGCCACTCCTTTTCAACGAGGACTGTTTGTATGACTGCAATCTCAAAAATACCAAATCCCCATCTTCAAATCTACGCTCTATCCTGTGCCTGTCTACATACATCTTCTATTGATTCTGGGAAGCCTGTAAGTTCTCCTTAAGGACTCTCAAGATGTCTTGGCTCTCCTGCAACCAATATTTGGCCATGGGGTCCCTGCTCTCCCCAAATTCCAAATCCACAAATGGTGGGGCATCCTAGCCATACAATGCCCTGAATGGACTCATCTCGATTGACATGTGATAAGTGGTATTATAATAGTTCTCCCCAAGATACAACCACTTTATCCAAGCCTTCTGCTGTCCCGACACGTAGTTCTGCAAGTACCCCTCAATCCACTTATTCACTATCTCCATCTGCCCATCTGTCTGAGGGTGATAGCTAGTATTGGGTGTCAACTCTGTACCTAATAATCTAAACAACTCCTGCCAGAATGCGTTGAAAAACATGCTATCTCGGTCACTGACTATGTACCTCGGAAGACCATGTAGTTTGAATACCTCCTGGAAGAATATATCCACCACCTAAGATGTGCTATACTCTGAAGGAATGGAAAAGAAGTGCACATATTTGGTCAACCTGTCCACCACTACGTAGATACAATCCCTTCCTTGTACCTTCCGCAACCCTGTAATGAAATCCATGGAAATGCTCTCCTGTTTCTGCTTTGGAATAGACAATGATTGAAGCAGTATTATAGGATGTGTAAGCCATGATTTGTTATGCTAACAAGTCATGCACTCCCTCACATATTGAAGCACATACTCCTTGAGACCCTTCCAATAAAATCTCTCCCTCACCTGCTTGTAGGTCTTTAGATAACTCGGGTGCCCTGCCAGTGGTGCGTCATGTACTTCCCTCTGAATCTTACCTTGAGTGTGGACTCAGGGACAAGATAGATCATGTCTTTGTAGTAGATGATGCCATCCACTACCCTATACCTGCCATCCTGAATAATGCCCTCCATCAATGCACATGAAAATGTATTCTTGGAGTATTCCATCAAGAGAATGGACTTCTAGTCCACTAAGGTTTCTATCATGGAGAAGGTTGTAGGTCTCCTGGAAAGGGTGTCAACAACTACTTTCTTCTTGCTCTTGACATACTCAATGTCAAAATCATATACTTGCACCTTACTCACACATTTTTGCTGCCTCTCATTCAGGTCTCTCTGCTCCAAGAATATCTCAGGATGTTGTGGTTAGTCCTAAACACAAAGTGTCCTCCCACCAGGTACTGTCTAAATTTGGCCAATGCATGCATGATGGCCAACATCTCCTTATCATAAATAGGATAGAGCTTCTCTGGCTACCTCAAATTTTGGCTCTCGAAAGCTATGGTGTGTCAATTCTACATCAACATTGCTCCTATCCCCTCGCCGGATGCATCACACTCCAATACAAATGGCTGTGAGAAGTCTGGAAGTGCTAACACTGGGCCAGTGATCATCACCTTCTTCATCTTGTCAAATGCTACTTGTGCATCCTATGACCATCTGAATGCTCCCTTCTTAGTGAGATCTGTCAATGGTGCACCCAGTTGTGAAATCCTTTCACAAAGCGCCTGTAATAGCTTCATATCTCGAAGAACCCCCACAACTTTGTAAGTGATATGGGAGTGGGCCAATCTAAGATCATCTGGATTTTCTCCTGATGCATCTTTACTCCTTCAACACCAATTATGTGTCCTAGATAGAGGATTTTTGTTAGCCCAAACTCGCACTTTCCCTCCTTGGCAAACAATGACTGCTCCTCCATAATGATGAGAATCTCATCCACATGCCTCAAATGCTCCTCCCAAGTCCTGCTATAGATCAGAAGATCATCAAAGAACACTAGGAAAAACTTCCTCAATTGCTTGTTGAAGATATGATTCATACATGACTGGAGGGTAGTTGGTGCGTTAGTCAACCCTAAGGGAATGACTAAAAACTCGTAGTTCCCGTAGTGACATCTGAATGTTGTCCTATGGATGTCCTCCTCTCTTACCTCGATTGAAGATCAATCTTTGAGAAGTACACCACCCCATGTAACTCATCAATATTGGGTATCGGGTACCGGTTCTTGATGGTCTTCTTGTTTAGTGCCCTGTAATTGATGCACATCCCCATCATGCCATCCTTCTTCTTTACCAGTACCACTGAAGAGGTGAAGGGACTAGAGCTAGGCTTGATGTGTCCCATCTCCAACAACTCATGTATGGCCTTCTCTAGCTTGTCCTTAAACTTCTTCGGTTGCCTGTAGGGTGTGGTAATCATGGGCTTTTCCCCTTCCTCTAACTCAATGACGTGCTCAAATCCCTTGTCAAGTGGTCTCCCTGTTTGTAGTGGCCCGAACACCTTATCATGCTTCCCAAGAAGCTCCTGTATGTCTGCATAATAGTGCTAGCGATCCTGGGATCGCTTCTGCGTGCTGATCAAACATTCTGCAACACATGCCATGTCACCATGTCAAAAGATGGCCTCAATGCGTTTGTTTGACACGATCCTGGGAGCTCCTGTCGACATGCCTCTCAAAATAACTCGCTGACCCCCTGTGTCTATAAAATCCATCCTCATGATTTGATAAGTCATTTTGAAATCTCCAAGTGAATACAGCCACTGGACTCCTGACACCACATTGGTGTCTACCAAGTCCACTACTTAAAAGTCATTGGTCGACGTTTAGTTTCCCAATTTCACTTCCAATCGCCTGATCCTCTGAGTACAAGTCATGTTGTACTCATCTTCTACTACCACATTGAATCCTTCAAATTCCTCTATGGAAATGTGTCTCCTGGTGGCAAGCGCTGCATTGATGAAGTTGTGGGTGGCCCACCATCGATCAATGTTGTAACTCTACATCCTTGGAAAAGTCCTCTGATCCTGAACGTATAATACTTGGGGACTCTTGAAAGTGTGGCAATGGTGACTCTCTTGACGCCCTCATGCAATGGTCCCTGCTATGAGATCGCAAGGTGTGGTGGCTCATAACTGCTCTGTTCATTGTCCTGTACGTGGGATGTCTCATCTTCACCATCATACTCCTCGTCGGAAAGCACCTCAATATAATGGACCTTACCTTTTCCCATGCATGGTGACCCTACTCCCACAGTTCTTTACAACTATAGCAAAGCTTCCTCCTCAGTTCTCTCCGAGTCTCCTCATCCATCCTATCCTTCCCTGTCCATGTCTTCTGGGGAGGTTTTTTCACTTGAACCTTTGTGGAATAAAGGGTTTCACTCGTGCCTTCTTGGGGATTGTGTCTGCCATATCCTAGGTCTTCATGAAAAATTCATGTAGTGTGATTGGCTTGAAGGCATTCACCCAACCTCTCAAGGGCTCGACTAACCCTTTAGTGAACAACGTCACCAACTTTTTCTTTAAGATGTCTATCACCATGACTGCCATTCTTTGGAACTCCGTGATGTATGCCTCTAGTGTACTTGACTGCCTCAGTTGCACCAACTCCTCGAAGTGGATCTCAGGATCCTTCTTGTTGAACCTGTTCATCAATCTTTGGGTGAAATCCACATATGATGTGATGTTGGAATTCCCTAGTGTCACTAGCCCATGGTACCACCACTCATAAGATTCTTTGTCCAAGTGTAGGGTGGAAAACTTAATTGCCTTTGCCTCTGTCATCAGGTTAAGATGGAAGTATGTGTCCAACTTATGTACACATGCTCGGGCTATGCACCTATTAGATCCGTCAAAAGATGAGATAATCAACTTCCCTATCTTGCGCAGAAGATCAAAGTTCTACTGGTTCTGTGCTATCCTAGGCCTATTCCTCATCCTGAGGTTGCAGTAGTCATGGTAAGACATAGCTGCTTGGATATCCTCTTCTAATGCCTGATACTCCTTGAAGTAGGTAGTGACCTTGTCAATCGGATCTTGCTGTCCCTGTGCCACTGTAGGCTGCTCCTCAAGAAATGGTGGCAATAACGGCTTATGTATTTTCCTGCTTCGTGTTTGGGGGATACTCTGTGCTAGAATATGGGTATTTATACCCTCTGCATGAGTCCTACCACCTCTGTGGCTTCCCTCTACATAGTTCTCATTGGCACCTCCATGGTTTTGATTAGCCTGATTGTTGGTAACCAATTGTGTTAGGAGTTGTGTTAATTGATCTCACCCACTAGTTACTTGTTGTTGCCCCTTGGCTATGGTCTCTAGCAGTTGTAAGGTCCTGTCCTCATTATGGTCTCCCATAAATCCTACTTCTACCTCTTCTGATGATTATGATCCTAAGATGGGTTGTCCTCCATGCCCTCGTCTTCTAGGTATCAATGTAATCATGGGCTAGCAAGATCACGAACTCTGATACCACTGTAATATCCCCAATAGAGATTAGGCTAGGATATTGTGTTTTCTGTCCAAATGTATTGTTTTTGGTTGTATGTCAAATACTTTGCAAACAATGTTTAATGATGATTGATAATTTTTAACAAATAGTTTGTAGGTATGCTAACCATGGGCCTTTTGTAGACATATTGCAAACATTCAACATACTCAAGACATAGAAGAGATAATCCAAGCTTCTTTTATTATGAATGGAAACAACAACACAGTACAATCTCTAATGACTGCTACAACAACTGCATTACTTAAATAAAACACAATAACAATCCAAAACCTGGTAATGATGCCACTATCTCCTCAATAGTTGTTGCCAACCACTCCAAAGCTCACCAAAACTCCATGCAGCCCACTCTAATGGCCACCTAAGATTCCAGACTCCACTGAGCCGATGCAGCCTTGTTCCAAGAGGAAATCCTCCCCTCCAAAATGGTGAAGATGGCCACACTACCTGCAACTGGGTTCCCGACCCTGTGACTTCAGGAAATGGGCTCACGACCCCCTCCAGATCCCACGTGGCTCCCTCAAGGGTTTACGACTCTCTATAAACCCCATGACTTACTCAAATGGTTACTCTAGAACCCTCGTTGCGCCTCACAGTTATGCTGCCAAAGGGATCGACCCCTCCAATAAAGTCCAGAGGTCACTAAAAGTGCCATGATCCCTCCCCACAGTGAATTTTTCTAAACCCAACAAATAAACCACAATCTATTTTTGAGTTTTAGTTACAGCTAGGTTATTTTCACAAATAAATTTGCATAGCAGAAAACTAACAACCAAGAACTTAACAATAGAAGAAAACAACAATCACATCACATGTACACAAATATTTTGGACAAATAGTCCCTGGAAAAACCCCGAAGGGAAAATGAGTGCAGCAGATTTGTGGATTTTATTATTAGCAACAAAAATATGGAGATCTCTTACAAAGAATTTTGGCCCATCCAAATTACTAAGTAAACCCTCAACTTTTCACCTCTACAGCATAAGTACAGCCTCTCCCCACATCCTTAACCAGAACGACTTAGTATTTGCCTCTGCTAGAGCCTTTGTGTAGATGTACGACCCCCGCGTCAGCCTCTGCATCACCCAGTACGACGACTCTCATATCTAAAGGTAGTGGTCTTTCCCAAGCTGAAGAAGTTTTCCAATATCCCTTGAAGAATCCTCCTTTGTCTTCCTGCAATCTCTCTCCAACAAACCCTATGCAAATCCCTTCACTCCAATGAAGGTCGCCCTCTCTCTCAGATGAATAATGCACCCCTCTAGCCAAATCGATTTATTTATACTTCCATGAGAAAGTGAAACCTTAATATCATAAGGATGGAGGGCTAATATTAACTCTCCCTCACTCTCCAAGATGGATGGCTAAGATTAAAACATCCATCACTTAAGTTATTTTTCACTTTAACCTTATAAAAGGTGCTCAATAAAGTCAACTAAAGAATATAACACATCAACAGTCCTAAGTTAGACTTAGGGAAAAGTTTAATTAATCAACTTGATTAATGTTTCATTGTCCCCCACCATGCTAGGATGCTGCAATGTGTTGAAGGCCTTACTTGCTACATTCTCAACACTCCCTCGTAGTGAGGAAGGGATTCTGTCTCAACCGCATTTGAACCCCGAACTTCATGAACTTCTGTCTACTCATTGCCTTGGTAAATATATCTGCCATCTTCTCATTAGTCTGTATGTAATCAAGCCTAACGACTCCTCTCTGTACATAATCTTGGATGAAGTGATACTTGATATCGATGTGCTTGTTTCGAACATGAAACACAAGATTCTTAGAGAGCCTGATGTAACTTTGATTATCACAGTGAATCACTGTAGCCTCTAACTCCTACCCGAACATTCCCAAGAGAAACTTCCTCAACCAAAGTGCCTCACATGTTGCCATGCTAGTAGCCATGTACTCTGCCTGAACAGAGCTCAATGCCACTGAACCCTACTTCCTACTGAACCAGGAAATAATGCCCGAAACAATGTTGAAACAACAACCCGAAGTACTCTTTCTATTCTCTGCACATCCTGCCCAATCAACATCTGTAAAGCCCGCCAACCTCACTCCACCACCACACTCATATAACAACACTTACTCCACTGTACCTCTGAGGTAGCAAAGCACATGCTTCACAACAATCCAATGTACTCTCTGAGGGTCCACCATGAACTGACTCAAAGAGATTACTGCAAAGTTGATATCTGGCCAAGTGTTGACCAGATACATGAGCGATCCAATCAATTGACTATAGATAGTGGGGTCTACTATCTTTGAATCTAATTCATCAATCTTCTTCTAATTCATGACTACATGTGTGGACATGGGTCCACATTCTGTCATCCTGAACCTATGCAAGATCTCCATTGTATACTTCCCTTGTCCCAAGAAGAAGCACCCATCCTGCTACCAAACCTATAGACCAAGGAAGTAGTGCATCAACCCAAGGCCCTTCATCTCAAACTTAGTTGCAAGATTTGTCTTGCAATCTACTTTCAGCTGCTCATCCCTTATCAGAAATAGGTCATCTACGTATAACACCAGTATGAAAGGTGCCTCCCCTGCAAGAAAATACAAGTTCGGGTCTGCCTCGCTCCGCTGGAAACCCATCTCTCTCAAGTAGCTATCAATCCTCGAGTTCCAAGCCCGAGGTTCCTACTTGAGAGCCCATACAAGGCTCGCCTCAATATGCAAACATGCGTCTCTCTATCACCGAACTCAAATCCCTCTGGCTTCTCAACATACACCTCCTCCTCAACAACTCCATTGAGAAAAGCAGTCTTCACATCCATTTGATGAACACGCCAGCCCATCTCTACTGCTAATGAAATAACAATCCTGATCGATGAATACCTAGCCACTGGGGTGAAAGTCTCCTCATAGTCGACTCCCTCTCGCTATGAAAACCCCTTTTCCATTAAGCGTGCTTTGTACTTGTCCATGCTTCCGTCTGTTGCATGCTTGACCTTGTAGATCCACTTGGATCCAACCACCTTCTTTCCCTTAGGCCTGGGCACCACCTCCCATACATCATTCTTCATAATGGAGGCATATCCCTCCATCATGGCTTCATGCCACACTCCATGCTCTAAAGCCTGCTCATAAGTGGAAGGCTCTGCATCTATAAGTTGTGTCATTAATGCCATGTACCCAAGTCTCTCTAGTGGTTTACTTCATCTAAAGTCTCTCTTTGGAAGCCCTGCCAGCCTAGCATCACTAACTGTGGACTTATACCACTTAGGTCATGGATTAGTGTCCTACACATGTGGAACTACATCACACTCCTCCTCCTCCTCATCATCTAGCTCCTGATGATGTTATCTAACAGTCTCTCTCTGAACACCTGTACCCGATTCTGTACCTTGTGTTTGCTGCTGTGATAATGTGCTATGACCCTGTGCCTACTATGTCTTGACCCTTGAGTCCCGTCCCTATTAGTCCTCTGAATGTGCTGACAAATCTCTTGACCTCCTTAATGCATGCTCTTCCTCGAACTGTACATCCCTACACACAATGATCTTTCTGCGTGCTGGCACAAATATCCTGTAGGCCTTGGAAGCCTTGCTATAACCAACCAAAATCCCCTTGTCTGCTGTGGGGTCCAACTTCATCCTCTTCTCCGAAGGGAAGTGACAATTGTTGATATTATGGTAGTTGTGGGAGGTATTTACCTCCACATGTAAACCTGATGAGGATAGAATACTCCGGGAAGCAAGAAGAAACCCTAATGAGTTGGCTAATTACCTAGAAGACTTGTCGGTTCAAAAAGATAATTTATATTAGGTTATTAGCCTCCAAGAGAAGAAGTTGGCAAGAAATAATAATATATACTGAACAGACAGATACCGAGAATGAGAATTCATCCCAGGCAGTTAGCCAGAATTAGTATAAATACAGGAGGCTAGTTCTCATTCTGGCAGGCAGTCTCAAAATTGCAGAGCAACAACTTGTGCACACTGCAGTGCCTAATCTTGTGCGCAGGTTTGAGGAGAGCTGCCATTGCAGCTTCTGTAGCTAGAAGATCATGTTTGGCTTGGACTATCTCTTGGATAGGGTTGGAACATCTGATCAGCTCTTGTTGGTGTGCTATCCTTGGGGAAAGATGCACTACCCTTTGTTTGGCTATCTAGCCTAGGGTTTGCTTCCAGAGTGATTCTCTGTCAAGGTTAAGGTGCTCGGAGGGTGGCTTCGGCCTATGGTTGGGTGACAATAGAGATATTGGCAATGGTAAAATGAGCACATCCATTATATTCTAACAGGTTATGGGCCCACACCTCCTTCATTCAGTCTTAACGCTGGAAGGAAACATAGCCGCTGAGATATTGAGCTCACTGAGGAACTGCCGCTAGGGTTACTAGCAGAAGCAACTTCCAAGACACTGTCTCTAGGGTTACTAGCAGAAGTAGTTGCAAAAACCCTAATCCTCTCGTTGAGGTACCTTAAGTGAAGGGATTGTCCTAATTTCTGGATAGATCAGTGCACCCTAGCCTAGCGCATCTCCTGATACTCTCAGCAAGTCAAGATGTCAAGTTTGAGTTTCTGGTCAAATCTAGGGTTGACCAAGTCAAAGCAGCCATGACTTATTCTATGAAGTCAGAGAACAAGTTAGATGGAGCCTCTAACTTCAAAGCATGGAAGACAAGGATTTACCTTATCCTTGCCAAGAATAAAGTGTTGTATATCATGAAAGGAAAGATCGTGGAACCAATGTTTGAAGAAGGAAAAGAAAAGGAACCCCAGAATGTTGCAATTATGGAGAAGTTCAAAGATGGTGACATCAATGCCATGAGTATCATAGTGGACTCTATAAAATACCACTTGATACCCTACATCTCTCATCTTGACTCATTGAAGAAGATGTATGATGCCCTAGCAAACCTCTTCTCAGTCATAAACATTGGACAAGTCACGAGTCTGAAGAATGAGCTTCGTGACATGAAGATGAATGATGATGACAGCATAACATCATACTTTGTGAGAATATCTCAGTTAAGAGATCAACTACAAGATGATGAAGAGATCATTTCAAAGAAGGAATTGGTAAACATAGTACTCAATGGTCTTCCCAAGACATGGGATGCATTTGCCGCAAGCATGAACACAAGAAAGGAGTATCTGACATTTGAAGAACTTTGGACTTGCTATGCTCAAGAAGAATCAAGGATCAGTGCAAAAGAGAAACCCCAAAAGAAGTATGATGATTAAGCCTTCATAGAAAGATTCAAGAACTTCAGGAACAAAAGGAAGTTTTTCTCAAGGAGGAAGCCAAATCAAGAGAAAGACATTTCAGGAATACAATGCTTCAATTGTCAAAAGTATGGTCACTACAAGAATCATTGTCCTGAGCTAAGGAAAAGGAAGTAAAACAACGAAGCATCAGTTGCCGAAGAAAAAGAAACCTACAAAGAAGACTAAGCAGGATGAAAGAGACTTCTTCTTCTAAAGGTAACAAAACTCTTCGTATTTCTTGTACATATCTCATTTGTATCGTTTCTATACATATCTTGTATATCTATCCCTTGAAAGATAATGTATTCCAAGAAAAAATATACCTATGGAAGAACAACAAGATAAGGATTGATATCATTCGATAATACACATGAAAGGATGAAATATGTTGAATCAATCATGAAGAGACTCAGAAGAAGCAAAGACATAAAGAAGTCAGAGAAAGACTTATAACGTTTTTGTAGAAAACAACAAGATGAAAGCGTGGACTCTGTTAGACAGAGAGAGCCAATTATATATTGCAGAAGACAATAAGGATGCAGATAGAAGCATGGACTCTATTAGATGGAGGGAGCCGATTATATGCACTCATACATGAAGCAAGGATTAGGAGGGAGCTAATCCTATGATCCATTAAAAATAATGATGGTAGCAACCATTAAAGACGGTACGTGTTTAGTTCAATCACAGAAGAAGTCTTCTTCAAAGAGAAGACTTAAAAGATCCTTGGTTTTCCATCCACATTCGTGATCCTATGATGAAAGAAAGAAATGGAATCTTTAGGGCATGGAATCTATAAGAAAATCCATGGACCGAAGAGCTAAAGAAAAACATCAGGAAGAACATGAATATTCCAAGAAAGAAAGACAAGCCAGAACAACCAGTCATTATATTAAGAATCACAAGATTACCAGCCTGATATGAACTCAATAAAAGCAATCAAGCAGAGGAACTGAAAGTTGTGATGAAGAACAGTGTATGAAAGACTTATGAATGAAAGCACTGTGAGATATAGAACTAGAGATTCTCCCAGATGGAGGGAGAAGACTATGATGATTACTTGTTCCAGTACACCAGACATATCTCTACATGAGTCATTATATCATCCGCAGCATCCATGAGTTGGAGTTCTACATTAGATGAATGCAAAGAATGTTCTCCAGAGAAATTGAATAAAGAGCGTATGAAGAGAAACCTCAAGACTTTGAGGCATACTAGAAAGAGACCCTTGCATGCAGATAGAAGAAGACAAATTGGTGGAGAACCTCTAGTGCACAAAAAAAGCGTGGTGAAGATTTTCTATAACAAAGATATTGTATCAAGATGATTACTCAATAGATCAGATCTCATTATGACAGAAGAAGTGCCACATGGATATGTTCCAGTTTTCCAACAATGATATACTCTATTGATCAGAGCTACATGAAGCCTTCAGAGAAAACCAGTGTTCTAGACCAAAGCACATTTGAAATCAAGCATTACATTATCCGTAATGAAGTCCAGAAAGGAGAAAGTGGTTCTCTAATACATATCTCCACAGATGAGCAGATAAGCAAACATTTTGGTAAAAGATGAAAGAGTTTGTGTACTCAAGTTGGAGGTCATGGAGATGACTTCCTTGTTGAAAAAGGAAGAGATGATTCCCAGGTTGGGAGGGAGTACTAAAAATATTATTGAAGACATTCATTGAAAAATAGTCCAACTTGGACAGATTCTTTCCTGTTCGGAAAATGGATTGAGATTTCTGACGGACAACAATTTCCCATTGTGGTTAACATGGGAAGTGGTCTAGATTGCTGATGTATCATAGAGATCAACTTCCCATTGTGGTTAACATGGGGATTGGTCTAGGTCAGTCTCTCTTCTTGAGGGTTACTCAAGAAGACTAACCCACCTTGCCGGACAATAATTTCTCATTGTGGTTAACATGAGGAATGGTTCGTTTTGGAGGTTGATGCAGGACAGTAATTTCCTCTTGTGGTTAACAGAGGAAATGGTCCAGACAGACATTCCTTAGGGTTTATACATTCTCTCTAGGGTGCACTTTGATTAGTGTAGGAAGAATGGCCCAGGGTGGGGAATGGTCCAGGCTCAATAATCAGGGACAGACATTCCTTAGGGTTTATACATTCTCTCTAGGGTGCACTTTGATTAGTGTAGGAAGAATGGCCCAGGGTGGGTAATGGTCCAGGCTTAGCAATCAGGGACATGCATTCCTTGGGTTTTATACATTCTCTTCAGGGTGCACCTTGATTAGTGTAGGAAGAATGGCCCAGGGTGGGGAATGGTCCAGGTTCAGAAAACAGGACAATTATTCTTCCTTGCTTGAGAAGAATAGTCCAGATATCTCATTGTTCTACTCTGAGGGCAGATATTATTTCAGATCTCACAGATGTGAGTGAAAGATTGGCCTAGATGATTCAATTTATATCATAACATTGTTTCTATGCAGGTTGATATTAGATGATTGTTATGAAGACTATATGATAGTAGATGTATACTACTATGGTGGATATGTTCCATTGTTCGTGACTATACGTTGTTGATCAAGTACTTGTGTGTTACTTGGTGTGGTAGTGTACCACTGGATTGTAGTTATGTACTACTATGGATAGACACAGTTGTGTTCTATTTTGTTTCAATTGTCTTGAATACTATCAACAATATTGGATGGATAATCAAAGGACAGAGATTTCCCAGATGGAAAATGGTTCAGAACATTTACTCTTCTAGATTAGAAGAATGACTCTTGTATCACTTTGTGGAGTGAGCATCATGTCTGATTACTCATATAGAGTATGATTTCGAGAGATGATGCAGCTGATGACACTGATGATGATGATGGTGCTCATGATCTAGTCTATACAACTATGTTGATGCTACCGGGTGAATGGTATGTTTTTGTGCTCAAGACCATTACCTGTAATACCTCCCTAGCTAGGAGGGAGTGTTGATATTATGGTAGCTGTGGGAGGTATTTACCTCCACGTGTAAACCTGATGGGGATAGAATACTCCGGGAAGCAAGAAGAAACCCTAATGAGTTGGCTAATAACCCTAGAAGACTTTTCGGCTCAAGAAGATAATTTATATTAGGTTATTAGCCTCCAAGAGAAGAAGTCGGAAAGAAATAATAATATATACTGAACAGACAGATACCCAGAATGAGAAGTCGGCC
>CBVK0101167100.1:0-31836 GCA_900067695.1 Picea abies
CTCTTCCGATCTCACTTAGGTCTTTTACTCTTTCTGAAATTTCCTTCTGGAACCTTGAGTCTTTCTGCATCTTGTAAGGTAGCTTCAAGACAAGATGGTCATTTCTTGGTCTTGCGTACGATATCTGAATCAATGTTTTCACATGGCTCCATAGGATGATCAGGTTGTTCCTTTTTGTCATTTTCATTTTCTGTGTTTTCTTCATTAGGTTCTTTAATCTCTTCTTCTTCAATAGTTTCTTCTATGGATTTCTTGAAGGCCATATTTTCATTGAATGTTATGTCTCTGCTGACTTCGATTTTGTGTTGTTCTGGAATATATATTCTATAAGCTTTGGATGAATCACTGTATCCTACGAATATCCCCTTCTTTCCTGAGGGTTCTAGTTTATTCCTTTTGTCCTTGGGAATGGTTCCTTGATATTCTTCCCAAGGGCACATCCCTTGTAGATTCCTTCATGTGTAGATTTCAATTCTGGTATTCCTTCAACCATTCTTCTGAGAAAAGGTAATGCTTGATAATTAATATGGGCATACCTTCTATGCCAAATCTCATTAGGGTTGACTTCGTCATGTACGAGAGCTTCTTCATTTTTTTTCTAGTAATCTATACTGATTTCCTTCATGACTTCCAATAACCCTAACATTCTCTATGCTGGAGTCTTTATGCCATGATAAAACTTTTCCATCCACGAAAGCTATTATGTTTCCCTTGTCTTCTAGGCATGATATCGATACAAGATTCTTTTCTAAACCAGGTACATATAAAACATTTCTTAAGTGAACATTGTTACCTGATTTCAACTTGACGAAGGCTTGTCCAAATCCTTCGACTAGATAAGTGCTTTTGTCTCCAAGCTCTACCTTGTACGATGTCTTCTTCTCATTCAGGTTTGAGAGTCTGGCTTGATCTCTGGTCATGTTCCTAGAAGCTCCACTATCGATTATCCACATGTCGTTTTCAATCATTCCAGTGAGTGCTGAGTAGTGTAAGAGACTGATCGTTTCACTCATATCTCAGTTGATTGGTGGCTGGTCATGCTTTGATCCAAAAATTCAATTCTAACGTTTCTGTCTTCTGGGATAGCCAAAAAGGTGGGCTGAACTAGGGTGCATCTGAATATCTTCTCCTTGAGTGAGATGATCCATCACAAGGTGATGGATCTGAGATTAGGGTTTCTGCAACTGCTTCTTCTAGTAACCCTAGCAACAGTGTCTTGGAAGATGCTCCTGCTAGTAACCCTAGCGGCAATTCCTCAGTGAGCTCAATATCCTAGCAGTTATGCTTCCTTCCAACGTTTATATTGAATGAAAAAGCTGTGGGCCCATAACCTGTTAGAATATGAAGGATTGTTCTCGTTTTACCATTGACAATACCCTTGTCACCCAACCATAGGCCGAAGCCACCCTCTGAGCACCTTGACCTTGATAAAGAGAAGAATCCTGGTAGCAATCAATAGCCAAGCAATGCTAATGCACCAAGCAAGAAAGTAACCAAAGCTGATCAGATATTCAAACCCAGAAACTGGCGCAACACCTTCCCCAGAACTTGTGCACAAAACTGCCAGACTGTAGTGTGCACAAGTGACTTTTGCAATTCTGAGAACGTGAATAATGAGAGACTGGCACCCCGTATTTATAGTAATTCTGGCAGGCTTGCCTGGGGCGACTTCTGCTTCTAGGTACTAATTAAGTCATATTAATTATATTTCTGCAGCCAACATCTTGTCTAGGGTTTCCTTCATTTCTTTGCTTCCTTCTGGAACATTCTAATCTTGTCAAAGGTCACAATAGAGGTTCATACCTCCCGAAGCTACCATAATATCAACACATGGAACTAGTTCTCCCTTCAAATATGGAACAATGTCACACACTTCATCCTACATACTAGCATCCTTCCAACCCTGCTGGTCAACTGCTCCCTGAATACTAGAAGTCTCGGAATTGATGACACTACATATCAATGCCACAAAGTTTGGAACCTTGATCGAAGGCCTGATCTCCCTCAATGTTCTCCTAGAAGCTTCTTTCTCTGAGCATCGATCAATGTCATCTTGTACTAACTCGGTTTCATAATAGAACTAGAAGGTGTAACTCCCTCTTCCCCTCTAAATATTTACTCCCCACACTAGAAGTCTGTGAACTCTTCTCATCCTTAGACTATTCACCCTTTGGAGCCTCCTTCTCCTCATCCTCTTCCACTGACATCGATCCATGATCCAATACCCCCTTGGATATTCTTAGAGGATGGACCTACAACCTATATACCCTACCCTCTCTGACACCAATTCTCATTTCTATGTCAGGGATAGCTCCCTTTGAACATATGAGTACTTTTCCACTTTGAAAAATTACGACGAAACCCATGTCCTCAAAAACTTAAACTAAGAGAAAATTCTTCTTTAGTTCTAGTACATACAACACGTCTCCCACCTCCAAAAAACCTCCTAAATCGATATGGAACATGACTGTCCCAACTCCTTCTACACCACACTTGGCATGAGTTCCAAGCTCCACATGTAAACCTCAATTCGTCTATGACCAACTGATGAAAAACTCATGTGTTCCCGTCATATGATGAGAAGCCCCATTGTCCAAGTACCATGCACTCCTTGAGTAGGTGCTGGTAGAGAGGCATGTGAACAATGATAATTCCTTCTCAAAATTTGTTGTAAACTCATCTAGATGTGTCTCTGCTGATGCTGATGGTTGTGTCTTCTCTTGCCTCTTCTTCTTTGGACACCGTGATGCATAGTTCCCAAACTTGTGACACATGAAGGAATTGATTTTACTCAATTCCTTCTTTCCTAGTTATGAGGTTGAATCCTCACTGTTACCCTACTTGCTGGAACCCTTTCCTTTTCCCTTCCTTGTCTTAGTAACAAGGGCCATGTTCTCATCCTCTTCATCTCCTTCTTTATTCTCTTAAACTCCTCCCGAGTCTCTTCTTGGATGCAATCAACCCAAAGCCTCTTCCAATCTGGGATATTTTCTCGAGCACAAACTCTCTTGACAAATGGTTTCCAAGAATTGGGAAGACCATTCAATTCCACATTCACGAGCTCTACATGCTCCATTTTATCCCTTATGGCTATAAGTTGATCATGCACCTGTGGGATCCTCATGAGATAGTTGGTAACATGATCATATCTAGACATTTGCACTAATCTAAGTTTATTCCTTAAGAAAAGATTTCTATTCATGTTCTTTCTTTGGAATAAGATTACCAAGGCATCAACGATCTCTTTGGATGTATTCTTATCGGTTAGGTGAGGGATTAGACGATCCTTCACGGATTCCAAGAGGAACCTCTCTGATTTGATCTCCTTCTTGTTGTGAACATCCAAATCTGTCGTATCTTTTGGTGGAGTAACTACTTTATCCACTAACTCCCAAAGGTCATACTCCTTAAACACCAAAGTTACTCTTTCTTTCCATTATAGGAAGTTGGATGCTCCATCCAATCTGTCTTCAACGCTCAATGATGTTGTTTCCATCCCTAAGACCTAACAAACTTCCCTGGAAATAACCTTCCGCTGAAAATTCCTCTTGTACTGATTTGTATGGACTTGTACATGACTGTCACCACTGTAAACTGTGTATGTACGAGACTGTCACCATTGCAAACCACATATATGTGATTCACGTTCTTGCGAACTGTGTATGTAATAAATTTTTACCACTGTGACCCTTGTATACCTCCATAAACCTGCAAAAAACGAGTTTTACGTATGTATGACTGTTTCCTAGAAAATTTTCCTTCGATTTCCATCTGCTGGTTATGTATCTGCTATGGATATGATATTTGGCTTCCCTTCATAGCATCAAATCTGATACTATGTTGAAATTACTGGATTCAACTCTTGGTATGCTATGATATCATGTTGAATTTTTGGGATTCAACCATTGGTATGCTCTGATACCATGTTGAAATTTCTCCTACTCAACACCCGACTGTTATTCCAAATAAATCACGTATTGAATTAAAGCACAACTGAGTAATCAACTATACATGCAACATAATCATAAATAAGGAAACCAAATCAATCACACATAAACACCAATATTTTTGGGTAGATTCCCTTGGCAAAAACCCGGAGGGAAAACCAGTGCTGAGAATGATTTTATTATGCTAAAATCAAGGCTCCTCTAACAAGTATAATGGCCCACTAAGAGAAATACAACTACAAACAACCTTGTCAAAGTATGACAAATTGTACGAACCATAACTACACAATTTTCGAGGTGTACACGACTTTGATTCAACAAACCTGCATATGTATGTGACTTTATCCACTGAGACCCATGTACACGTACAAAAAAACTATATGAAAAAGATCCCTACAACGCAACACTCTCATGTGGCTTCCTCTGACTAAAACCCACTTGCGCTACCTCTATTCTCTCTTCTCCTTGACTTCTAATCTATATGAAATTCCTTCTCCACCTATCCAATATCTTGAATGACAATCATTTGTGATCTAATCCTCTCAAAAGTAAATCCTCTACTCTCAAGAATCTCAAGTATCAAGTGTCAGGTCACTTTCTCCTTCACCCTATCCATGCTTTTATAATTGTGAGTTACAATCTATTTCTAATCTCGATTGAGATTTAGATTGCACGAGAAGATTGCATGATAAGTAATTTTAACACTTTCCTCAAATAAATCAGTTAACTAATTACATAATTAATCAATAAAATCAATTTACTTTAATAATTCTTTTAATTAAAGTAAATTCAAGAGTAAAAGACTTTGGATGATTTCCACACATCTAGACACATAGACCTGTGTGGAAATACCTGTCCGATGCTACCACTAACATCAACACTCTTGCCTTATTCCATTTAGACTAAGAAAAAGTCCTTCTTTTCTCTCTCTGTCGATCTTAATGGATATAATTATTTGTGCTTAATGCTTGATTGGTCCATGATATCTATATAAAAACAATACAAATTTAAATATATAAAAACACATATATATAACAAGGAACACCGTGTGGCACGTTGGCAGGGCAAAATTTGCAAAGACTTTGACCGATGGGGAGGTCCGTAGTTCAATCCCCATAGAATCCATATAAATTTTGAACTAACAACAATATACAACGGTGCCATGTGGCAGCCCACGACTGGGCCACATGGCACCAAACCATTTGCTACAATGACACCACGTGTCGAAACATCATTCGTCCCAAAATATGCCAATCAACAATTGCCACATCATCAACTACCACCTCAGCATATGGACATGCCATGTCATCGTACAACCTCTACCATGTCAACATCTATACGGATTGTACGGACTGTATAGTCAACAAATTTTTCTTTTTGCATGTTTGACAATTCGAACAGAACGTGATATATCACTCATCCGACGTCCGTTTGAACCCAAATGAGTTGCTTTGGGTTCGTGATGATGAGGGCTATGCACCCGTTCGATTTGAGGAAATTCTGAGAACTTTTATTTTTGAGCAAAATTTTGTCCCCTGGTCCAGATTCTGATCACACCTTCCCACTGAAAAGATTTTGGACCCACAAAAACTTATGATTATCTTCCTGAGCTTCAATACTCTTCTACTTCCAAGTTCTATCAACTGATTCTACTTGAAAAGTCTTTTTGACAATCACCTGGATACCTTGACATGCCTTGCACTGCGACTGGCTATGTCCCTCAACCACTGTTCTCTGGATGCTGCTAACCCACTGTTCTCTTTGTGCTTGGAATACTGCTAGCCTTCCCACTAAGAATCAAGTCCCTCTTTTGAACTCTTTGACGTCAACACAATCCGCTCTCCGATGGCTGCAAAAACTTTCCTGCGACATCTTGTCACAAACCAAGAAAACCATCAATCTTGAAAACAAATTTATACAAGACTGAAAATGATTCCAACAAAGTATTTTGGCTCTTCAAGCAATCAGTCGCATCTTGTACTTCGTCAAAGCACATGGTGTTTTCCTACATCTTGGTGTACTCAAAATCAACTTACAAGCCAACAAACACCATCGACTAAACATAAGTCGAAAAACATGATCGACACAACATAGTCATCAAGACAACATCGACACAAGTCGAGACTCATTTGAAACATATCAACCTTCCCAATGACAAGTCAACATTCATGATACACAATCATGTTACAATCATGAGTCATTCATGATGAACTATCACCAAGTTCATTGTTTACGCACACACAAAAACACATGTATGTGCATAGCTCTTCAACTCTCCTTCAAATACAAACATAAGTACATGAACCCAAAACATGTGGGTACATAAGAGCTGAATATGAAAAAAATATATGGCTGTAACAAGTGAGCATCATACCCCTCTTTTACATCCTTCTGGTGAAGTTGCGCAACAAACAAGAATGCCTTCAAACGAATTGCATTCACATACAACTTGCATCATACAAGTTGTGATAAATCACTGCAACTTGTCATACTCTCCATAAATGCATACATAAGGCTGAAATGTGCATCTACAACAGAAAAATGCAAGCCTTACTTGCTCAAGAAATCCAACCATTTCTTACCAAGCCAACTCAATGGTGATTTTTTTTGCTGAAAATCGTCTTCTTGTGAATCATCTTGACTCACATCGATGATGGAATCTTCTCTTCCATTCTTGCCAATCTCTTTATCCATCTGCTTCTTATGCTGTGGATGAGTGGTTGGATGCAATGTCCAACATTGGTCAATGAGATGACCCCTCTTCTGACAATGAGTGCAAATCTTTTGCATCCTCTTTTCAAGTTGTCTTTGCTTGTAAAGTTTCCTGAAAGTGGTTAATCTTTTCCAACATTTTGAAACATGATGGTTATATAAACCACAATATGTACATGGACTTTTTCTTCCATTTTTACATGCAAATTTGTCATGTTTAACATAATCAAAAGCAAGTGAATGATAGGCAGAATTATACCTTGAACATTCACCTTTATCGCCTCTTTGAGGAGGTGAATTGGAAGAGTTACCAACTCTCTTTTGAAGACCAACAATAGTGTTCTTGTCCTCATCACTGTCACAACTCTTTCGTTTCACACATTTGCATTCATCTTGAACACATACTTTGCATGCTTGAGGGATTGAACTTGCAACAAAAGTTCTTGAAACTTTTTCCCTTGTCTCCTCAACTTTGGAATTTGCTCCATCTTTCTGTTCATATCCAAGACCACAATACTTGGGCCTCTCTTCAACAACAATAGGCTCAACAATGCCTTGTGCATGCTTGCCTAATCCTTTACCTTCATAGCCCATTTTTAACAATAACTTGGACCCTATTCCTCTTGTGTGATTTTCAAAAACACCAAAGCATTCATCTTGAGAGGAATTTGAAGATAAACTAACATTACATACCTCATGTTCATGCATGTACTTGGTAAGGGTTTCATTTGCCTCATGGAGTTGAGTCTCCATCTCATCAACTTTTCAAGAAGCTGGTCTTTCTCCTTCTTCATGGACATCAACTGCTCTTGAAGGACAATTCTCTCTTCTCTATCTTCCCACAAATCTTGTACCATATCTCTTATGGTTACAAACTCCTTCAACATCTCTTTGTCAAAGAACTTGGATAATGAAGATGTATGAGAACTATCAATGTTTGAAGCTTCCTCCATCCTTGCAAGATATCAAACTTCAACACAAAACTTGCACAAATACCAACAACTAAAACTCTAGCTATCAATGGCAATCACATGAGCAAAACAAACTAAGCTATGATACCACCTGATCTGAAAATAGGGGGCTGACTTGTTATGCTATTCAAGCACCCTCTACTTCATTAATATAAACTTTTTAGGACCTTGCTCAATGTCTTAGTTATGCAAGATAAATTATGTGCCAAGTTTATGCATCTTCTTTTAAATGTTTATGTGTGAGGTCTTTGTAAGATTAAATATGTTGTTTTCATAAATATAACAACAAAAATAACTTGCAGCAAATAATAACCAACAAACACTCACAACAATAACAAAATGATAAAGGAGTTCACCCCTCTCTGGGCTACATCTCCTTGAGCCTCCTTCAATGGACTTGGCTCTCTGGGATTAATTTGTCAAAGATTCTTTTAAAATATTCTGCTCAACTCCAATGGAAATAATGACTGTATGATTGGGTTCATAATACATAAAAACCCCAAAAATGACTAATAGAACTCTGAAAACGGATCATGGCTCATCCAGGCATGACCTCTTCTACATGTGGCCTTGAGCTTCCCTAAGCTTCCTTGTGGAAAAAACACCTGTAAAAGTCCTCAAAAGCCTCTAAAACCTATCCCAATGTGTTCATAGCATAACAATTAGCCAAAAATGACTATTCAGTCACATAAAACAGACTTGGGCTCATTTGAGCATAGCCTCAATCAATGAGGGCTTCAAGCTCCCTGGAGCTCTATGAAACTTCAATGGTGAAAAACCTGCAAAATAAGTCTTCAAATGGCTTTGAAAGCAGTGCCAATGGATTCAGAACATCCAAAAACCCCTAGCTAGGCTTTTTTGGCACCTCATTTGGCCAAAAAATGAAGAAGTTAGGCCTCCTTCCATTTTCCTCCTTCAAGCTTGCTGTCTCTGGTTCGCCAAAATGCACCTCTGTACGTCCAACCTAGCACATGCGCTCAATATCGTGCTAAAACCTAGCACCGAGCGCATAACTGAAAAATGGGTGAACTGTAGGACGGTTAAGGCGCGCCTAGCCCCTAACCGCCAAAATTGTGGGCATATGGGTCACCATGTGACCTCGTGCTCATACAAAAAGGGATAAATTTTAAAACCAACAGTTAAGCGCCAAGTGTCTAGGCACGCGGGTGGTCGTATGGAATTCGCATGTGACTGGGGGAAAACCGTTTAAAAATGCATGCGCAACCATGTAGAGTTGGGTCATATGGTAATAAGTGTGCGACTGGGGGCTAGGGCTAAGCCCCAGCCTGGACCCCCGCGCCAACCATAAAACAATACAAATTTAAATATATAAAAACATTTGACCGGTGGGGAGGTCCGTAGTTCGATCCCCATAGACTCCATATAAATTTTGAACTAACAACCATATACAACGGTGCCACGTGGTAGCCCACGACTGGGCCACATGGCACCAAACCATTTGCTACAATGACGCCACGTGTCGAAACATCATTCATCGCAAAATATGCCAATCAACGATTTCCACGTCATAAATTGCCACCTCAGTGTATGGACATGCCACGTCATCATACGACCTCTGCCACGTCATCATCCGTACGGACTGTACAACCAACAAATTTATTTTTTGCATGTTTGACGATTCAAACAGAACGCGATATCTCACTCATACGACGTCCGTTTGAACCCAAACAAGTTGCGTTGGGTTCATGACGACGAGGGCTATGCACCCATTTGATTTGAGTCAATTTCGAGAACTTTTATTTTTGAGCAAAATTTTGTCCCCTGGTCCAGATTCTGATCAGTAGATACCCTGGTGACTCATAGGAAGCCAACGACATTTATAATAACAAGCTAGACAATTGGATTCATATTTCCATTGATTTTTTAAAGTTGAGGTTGTGATCTTAATCTACATCTTGCAAAACACAAATATTGCTTCCCTAGACAACTTGAGTACTAGTATGAAAGGTAACGATGACACCAGGACTCGTATAGACCATGTGATCAATGTAATCACATTACTAGGAGGCTATGATCTATACTTTCCTATTCATATTGGTTATTTACTTCCTTATAATGCCATTCCATATGTGTATGCCTTTTCATGTTCCCTTATTCATTGCATTCAATGGTAATCATACAGGCTACAATATGGTGAAATTAGGAAGTAGTAGTAATAATACCAATATCATTTCCATAATATAGGTAATATGTATAGATACCATGCATATTCAATAAGATAGGTGTATGTTGTAGATACCAAATATTGTAAACACCCATATATTTTACGTCTTCATAGGGTCTATTGATTAGGGTAACATAATAGCCACGTGTACATAAATCAGTACAATGTGAACACCCTATGTATTTCATGTGTTCACTAGGTCTATTGATTAGGGAGATACACCCACGACATGTACATAAATCAATACAGCTTAAGCACACTAACCTATGAGATCTATACAGATCCTATGGAATTAGTACTACCTATCTATACCATTGACCAAGTCCCAGGAGGATATTGTTCTATGAGTATAACATACGATTAGAAGCAAACATATTGACTGGTGACAATACAATGGTTATTAGAAGGTGATTGAATACCATGTAACTAATGGAACAAACAAGATCTTCTTGGTAAAGAAGCTGTTAGATGAGGTATTTAGGACCAACTATGATAGCTTGGATACCATCTATATTGAGAACACAAGGTGCCATATGGAAACGGTAAACAATGTTAATAAACTTAGTGATCATACTAGTATCTACCTTATATCTATAATATAGAAGCAATGTAATTACTTCCTTAGTCAAACTTCTATCCTAATTTGTAATCAATAACAAAATAATTGATGTCATTGGTTTTACATACATTATAGAGAAACACATATGCTCGTACTAATGGTGTTAGCTCTAACCATGTTTGATATGGAATCACTTATCCCTAATGATTAGCTTAATCTTAACTTCTATGTTATGCTTACTATGCTCACTAGTTTGACATAAGTTCCAACATGCTTCCTTAGGGAACAAGCTGGTATGTAAGAAAATGTTGGACGCAAATGTTTCCAATTTTATGTGATATGTATAAGTAGTATGGGTTTATCACTAATCAAAGTATACATCATTACACATGTTCTCTTAATTACAAGCATTATTGGAATATCACTCCTATAAGTGGTAACAAGATTGGTATATAAGGTAAGTACAAGCTTATCTGTCATTCTACTTGATCAAGAGTAGTACTCTCATTGAAATGTGCTTATACCCTAACAATATGATCAATTAAACTAATAGGAACATCTAATATTCGTTATGAGTATCATGTGTTACTTTTTTTTCCAAAGAAAAAAAGCGTAAATTTTATTCATAAAGACAAAATTTATATTCTGAAGAATGCATGAGGAGTCATGCATTTAGTCTGGCTCACCTCAATCGAAAATCCATTTAGTCCCGAGGAAGCCAAGATAGTCCATTAAAAAACACTCAAAAGTGCACAAAATAGGCATAACAATGTTGGGCATACTGTCATTGATGTATTGTCATTGATGCCAACAACCGATGACGCACATGAATCTTAGAAGGGAAAACGTAGTGCAAAAACGCGATCGGGATCGAAATCCCCATAGGAAAAACTAGGACCGTTGGATACGCAAGCGCCAGATCAAGGGCAGGGATTTATTGTGGAGTGTGAAGGGAGAATTAAACTACACGCTATTTCCAATCCCGCAATCAGTCTAGATCATCATATCTCATCATCTCAAAGATCGACGACCGTGGTTGATCCACCAACAATCGCAAAACTTCAAATTGTGGAGTTTGGTCGATGGACTAAATTGTGCACAAGTTACGGTTCTGCAACCCACACCGATCGTCGATGGTCACCCACCAATAGATCTACGGTTAGCATCAATTTCACTACCAATGTCGAAGCCCCGGAGTGAGGAACTCCTGTCAACCGTCGGATCTGGAAAACCCCTCGACCGTTGATCTATTCAGAGCATGCCAAGGTAGCAATGGTCAACTTCGGTGCTGACCACTTCGGGAGAAAAGGGTTGAGAACAAATAAGATCACTTGAAGGCCGAAGTCCCGAAGTAAATGAGGACCGTCCGATCTAAAGAACACTTCGGGATATATCAAGACCGTTAGATCATGTTTAGTGGAAGGACAGAGTAAGCCACAAATGTCTCGAAATAGACACAAGCCGTCTGATCTGAGGAAACACTTCGAGAGATATATTGACCGTTGGATCGAGGAAAGTAGAAGGATAGCATAAGCAAGGCCAAAGGCCCTAGATCCCAAATAGTCAAATTCCCGACAATCGTTGGATCGTGTTAAGCCTTTTCGGGTTAAAGAATGACAATTGGATGAAATCAAGTTACTCAAGGTTTACACTTTGGGGAATCTCACTTTGGGAGAATTGGGAAGTGGAGAAATCACATTACCCAAAGTCCCGAAGTGGACATGAGTCATCTAATCAGAGGAACACTTCAGGAAGTATTTTGACCGTTAGATCAAGGAGAAGAACATGTGCCACATGAAGAGATCTACGTTAGCAAGGACACATGGCGTAATCATATGATTACAAGTGTCAAGGTCTCACAGGTACTTTAGGCATACGTAAGCCACAAATATAAGTGACATGTGGCATCCACTCAGTCAGTGCCACGCCAACAAGTGATGTCATCAAGTTACGTCACTCCAAGAGTTTTCACTTCGAGAGTTTCACCACCAGCAAACACCCGAAGTCCCGAAGTGGACATGATTCGTCCGATCTGAAGAACACTTTGAGAGAATTATTGAACATTGATCAAGTACAGTGGAAGGATAGCGTAAGTGGAAGTGTCAAACGACAACAAAAGGTCTCTGCTGCTTTATGACTTATTCGACAGGTGATCACTCCGGAGGAAATTGGAGTAGCAATTATCTGAACCCCCGAATCCTTGAACTCCTGAAATAAACATGAACCGTTCACTCACCTGTATATTAAGTCATGATCGTCGATTTGTTCAAAACCTCTGGACAAGACAAGATTTTTCGACAAACGGAAGAACGAATGTTGACCGTTCGATCTGTTTCGGTGGAATCTGATTCAGAAGATTTGAAAGGTTGCAAAGGCCTGACATCCTGAAGGATGAAGTACCGAAGAACACGGTCCCAACACTGGACATATGGGGGGCTAAAAGGAAAAAGGTGAAAGAAGAGATAGTGCTTAAATTAATAAGCCCATGGTTTTGCGCCCGTGGTCACATGTAAATGGGTTGAAGGAAGCGCCTATGCAGAACTCAGTTTCTGCAATATTTGCAGAGATATGGAATCGAGTTAAAAAGAAATCAATCCATACTTGTGATTGATTTATGAAAAACAGGTCAGATGGTTGTTAAAATGATGTGTGGTTATGAAAATTCATGTTAATGAATGTGTTACTTAAAACAAGGGTTATGTAATATTAAATGAACAAACATGTTGTTTATGAAGAGTTATGTTGAAAAGTTTAAAGACTTATAAATATGCTGAGATGTGAATTAGAAAGTGTGTCTATCAATGTCTTATTGAATATCAAGAACATAAGGAGACAGAGCAATAGTTATGCAATCCAATGTTTAATATAGAAAACCATTATTGGACTCCATATCCTATTTCCAGATTGATGAACATATGGTAGCAGGGAGGTGCAAGGGCAGGTTGGAGCCTCCAGGGGAGTAGGTGCTTCCTTGTCAATTGTAGCTGAATAAATAGGGGTCTGTAATATCCTACCAGTTGGATCTGGTGAACAAGGGTGTGGGTGCATCCCAATCAGTGGGTTCTAATCTAAAGAGGAAGAACATCTTCCTTCTATTGTAACTTGTAAAGAAATTTTTTGTAGTTAATAGAAAAGTGTTTGTGGTTTTCCCAATTGGGTTCCACGATAAAATATTGTGTTCAAATTTTGTTTGCATTGACAAAAGGAAAAATATGATCAAATTATTGTGTCATTGATTCACCCCCCCCTCTCAGTGACAAGATCTGATCCTTCAATTGGTATCAAAGCGAGTCTCTTCACTAAAATTTTAAATCACTTGAAGAGAAATATACATCAGAATGGATCAACAATTGAAGATGTCATTAAAAGTCCCCCTATTTGATGGTGAAGACTATGTCTTCTGGAGTGTTAGAATGAAAATATATCTGATGTCCATTGGACTAGAAGTATGGACATTAGTTGAAAAAGGATATGATGTTCGAAAAGCCACTCCCATAGAAGCAAAATACAAGAAGAAATTTTGGGAACATGCAAAGGATTTAAACACACTACAAGTTGGACTGAGTAAGAAGATCCTTGCTAAAGTACTAAACTGTAAAAATGCAAAACAACTCTGGGATAAATTGGAAACTATATATGCAGGATATTCCAAGGTAAAGAGGGCCAAACTTCAGAGTCTCAAAGCACAATATGAAAGTCTAAGAATGAAGGATGAAGAAAATATCTCAGAGTACTTCGAAAGAGTTGATAATATTGTTAATGCAACCAAAGGTTTGGGAGTAGAAGTGTCGGACAATGAGTTAGTTGAAAAGATAATAAGAACACTACCTATGCTATATAATCCTAAAGTGTCCACTCTTGAAGATCGAGAGAAACTAGATGAACTCACCATGGATGAATTGTATGGAATCCTCATAGCCTATGAGTTAATATTAGGTCATGAGAACATCCCAAAAGGAGAGGCAACCTTAAAGGTGCTCAAGAAAACAAAAAATCAGAAGAAAAAACCTCAATCCAACCATCATGAACAATCTGATGTAGAAGAAGCCAATTTTATTAAAAAACTTCAGAAAGGATCAGGAAGGTACAAAGGCAAGCTGCCTTTCAAATATTTTAATTGTGGAAAAGTTGGCCACTTTGCATCCAAGTGTCCCTATCCCAAGGAAGACCCTGAAGATGAAGAAGACACAAATAAACAACACAAGAAGAAGGGAAAACCCCACTATAAGAAAAAGTATTACAAAGGGAAAAATAATTTTTACTCAAAAGAAGAAAACAACAGTTCATCAGAATCTGGTGACAGTGATGATGATGAAGTCCTTTTTCTAGGTATTGAAGAGTTTAATGAGATAGAATAAATTGAGCATGAGGAAAATTCAGAAGATGAAGCAAAGGTTAATATGGAAGAAGAACTTCTCAGTGCCTTGGATGAATTAAGAAGATACAAAAACATATATGGAAAGATGAAAAGTTTTGTAGTTGAACAAAACGAAAAACATGAATAGATAGAAAAATAAATGGAGAAACTCATGAGAAACCTGAAAAAAAAAATCCTAGAAGAAAATAGGATGAAAGAAAGTTTGGAAAAGTCTTTTAAAGAGAAACAAATAGCCTGTGAAAGAACGGAGGCAGAATTGGTTCACCTAAGAAAAGAGCTTGATGCATAACTTATCCAAACAAGATATGAAAATAGGTCTAAAATCTTAGATAAGATTATAACCACACAAAGGGATTCAAGTAACAAAAATGGAGTAGGTTATTCTCAAGAAGAAAACCAAGCTAACTCAAAATCTCATGCAGCTGCTCTCCTCAGTTCATTCAAGAAGAAAGATGAAGAAAATAAAAGCAATGATCAGAACTCCATAGGACTACCTCCACCCATTAAGAAGGAATATAAGACAACACCAAAGAAGGTTTATCAAACAAAGTATCCACACATTTTATTTGGTTATTTCTTTGCATGCTCTTATTTCAGACACACAGCTATGAATTGTAGAGCATATGGAAGGAAAAACTTGAGGGTTAAGAACTATAACCTTAAAAATAACCAAACAATAGATCAAGTTAAGAGCAGAACTTATAATTCCTTTGCACCTCCACAAGAAGGGAACTTATAATGCTTCATATGTCATAATTATGGACATAAATCAAGTAATTGCAGATTAATGGAAGTCTCAAATAAACCAAAGTTCATTAGAGAGAAAAAGAAGCTTTGGAAAGAAAAAACATACCATAGAAAAGAAGATCTATGGTATGTTGATAGTGGTTGCTCAAAACATATGACAGGAAATAAGGACAAGTTTTTGAACTTAAAGAAACAAAAGGGTAAAGTTACATTTGGTGACAATGCTTCAGGTAACATACTTGGGAAAGGAACTATGAATTTGGGAAAATAATACTCAATCTCAAAACCTTTAGAGCTTGTTCACACTGACCTCTGTGGATCAACAAGGACCAAGAGTTTGCAAGGAGAGTCCTACTTTATGCTGTTCATTGATGATTTTACTAGAATGGCTTGGGTATGTTTTCTCAAGGAAAAATTAGAAGCACTTAACAAATTCAAATCTTTTAAGACCCTCGTTGAAAATGAAACAGAGACAAAAATCAAATGTCTTAGATCAGACAATGGTGGTGAGTTCACCTCAAAAGAGTTTGACCTCTTCTGTGAAAATCATGGAATAAAAAAACAATTCTCTGTTGCCAGAACACCTCAACAAAATGGGACTGCTGAGAGAAGGAATAAAACAATCCAGGAGGTTGCAAGGACTATGCTCAATGAAGCAAGATTATCTGATGGATATTGGAGGGAATCTGTAGGCACAACAATATACATATTAAACAAAGGGAAGCTCAGGATTATAAATAATAAGAATCCTTATGAACTATGGTTTGGGAGAGCTCCTTAGGTAAAATACTTCAAGGTATTTGGAAGTAAGTGTTACATCAAAAGTATTGATGAGAATCTCAGAAAATTTGATGCTAGATCTGATGAAGGTATCTTTCTTGGATATGCTTCTACCAAGAAATCATACAGATGCTACAACATTAGATTACATAAGATTGTTGAGAGTGCAGATGTTAAGGTGGATGACTTAAAAACAATAAAGATCAAATATCAAGAGACCATACTTGAAAATGAATATGAAGACGATGATGAGTCAGTTGGTACACAGGAAAAAGAAGTAGAAGAGAATTAAGAAAAATCTGACACAACTCCAAAATTCAATAATGTCATATAAGAAGATTATCCATTACCCAACAAATGGAAATTAATAGAAGAATATTCTCAAGACAAGGATGAAGAAGCTTCTGGTGCACATAATAGTGACGTTGATGATGAATCATCAACAACAGAATAACAAGAAGAATTGAGTGATGATTATCTCATAAATTTTTCAATCCTATTTTAATGATACACTGAAACTCCTTCTCAAAGAAAAATTAAAAACAAAGAAGGGAAGGAGAATTTAGGGAAGATCTAAAATTCATTCCTGTTGATGCTCCTATGAACATTGAAGCACATAAAAATGAATAGGATCATCGAAAGAATCATGGTTTAATAGAATAACTCTATGCAGGATATGACATAGTTTATTTCATGTCTTTATCTTCCCAGAAACAATGCAGGTTATGTATTTGTCTCAGAATGGTTACAAGTGGACACAACCCTAAATGGAAGTTACTATGTGAGAAAGAAATAGAATGAATGGAAAATTCTGCATCAGTGAGGTGATGATGAGAATATATTAAGTACAAATCTGAAAATGAAAAGACTGAACGATGTAGTTCACTTGAAGAAACATAGAATTTTCTTTGAAATAACAGGTTATAAGAACACAGTGTTGTCATGACATTCAGAAACAGAGAATGACTTGGATGATGTGCTGCAGTCTCATACAGTGTATTCTTATAAAAATCTAAGGTAGATCACATGATATCACCTGATGAGTAAGTAAAGGCCTTTGAACTGGACTGTGATGGTAAATAGGATCGATGGAAAGACTGAGCAATCGATCGATGCAGAGGAAAAGGTGAGAAGCCTCAACAGTCGTTTGATTAAGAAATTGACGGTGCTGATCGTCTCATGTAACAAGATTTATCCCACATTGGAAGTGCGAAAAAGTTTATGTGGGTTTATATAGACAACCCTCGATGCGTAGTGCAAAGGTATGGCATGGGATCTAGGTGCTTGGACTTCACTATAAGATCACTAGCCTGGAGCCCAAGACAACCTGTCAAGCCCCCTACCTTTTGGTTAAAGCGATAATAACTGTCGATCTGATGACGAAGGATCTCGGCCGTTTGTTGGAATTTTTTTTTTTTTTATATATACATTGAATGTCGGTCATATGGATGACCGTGGGCTTAAGGGTCGTTTTGGTTGGTGGAAACTAACAATGAAACTACCAACTTGTCGAAGAAATTAGTGGAATGAAAAAATGGAGGATCACCAAGTTTTTTGTCATTTGAATAAAAGTCCATATGTCAAAGACTGCCAAAAACGTTGGATAAAACCTGCACAATAAAAATACAAAAGACAATGAGTAAAATAAAGCCACATTTTTCCATGGATGCTTTGGGTTGATGAATAACAATTCATGACAAATAGTATATCAATAATAATTGTTGATCAAAGTCTGTGAATATTAATTTAAAGAAGAATTTTATTATGAATTAAAGAAGACAACAAACACATCTTGAATAAAGATTGATACATCTTGTTAGAGATCAATGAGAAGCAATGGACAGGTCGAAAGGTCGTTTGAAAAGTATAAGCTTCAGTTGCTCAGTGTTCCAGTAGGACAACAATATCCGCAGTGGAAGCAATAGAATGTATATAGTGGTACACATGGCATCCTATAGAAATGACAGGGGGAGAGAGCTTGTCAAGAAGAACCGCTCCTTCAAAAACAAAGGGGAAGAGAAGTTAGAAGCATAGAGATAATATTGACAGGGGGAGTCATTTAGTTATGACAAGAAAAGTGTGATTGTAAGAAGTGTTACCCAAGTTCAGATTCTAGTCAGAAACATTCAGACAGACATAGAATTACCATAAGGGGAGAAACCCTTTTCCATTGATGTCAAAGGGGGAGAGTAACTTCATAAATAAAAGCATCATCACAGGGGGAGTTTGTATGAAGTTAGAGTGTTTCCCTCAATGAAAAAGGGGGATATTATTAGACATACTGTCATTGATTTATTGTCATTGATGTCAACAACCGATGACGTACATGAAGCTCAAAAGGGAAAACACAGTGTATAAATGTGATTGGGATTGAAATCCCCACAAGACAAACTAGGACCGTTGGATACAAAAGCGCCATATCAAGGGAAAGGATTGATTGTAGAGTGCGAAGGGAGAATTAAACTACATGCTATATCCAATTCCGCAATTAGTCTAGATCGTCATATCTCATCGACTCAAATATCGACGACTGTGGTTGATCCACCAACAATCCCACAAATTCAAATTGCAGAGTTTGGGCGACAGACTAAACCATGCACAAGTTACGGTTTCACAATCCACACCGATCGTCGATGGTCACCTGCCAATAGATCTATGGTTAGCATCAATTTCACTACCAAGGCCGAAGCCCTAGAGTCACGAACTCCCATCAACTGTCGGATCTTGAAAACCCATCGACCGTTGATCTATTCAGAGAGCGCCAAGGTAGTAGTGGTCAACTTTGGCGCTGACCACTTCGGGAGAAAAGGGTTGAAAACAGGTAATATCACCAGAAGGCCGAAGTCCCGAAGTAAATGAGGACCGTTCGATCTGAAGAACACTTCGAGATATATTAGGACCGTTAGATCATGTTTAGTGGAAGGATAGAGTAAGCCACAAATGTCCAGAAATAGACACAAACCCTCTGATCTGAGGAAACACTTCAGGAGATATCCTGACCGTCGGATCGAGGAAAGTAGAAGGATAACATAAACAAGGCCAAAGGCCCAAGATCCCTAATAGTCAAATTTCTGAAAATCGTTGGATCATGTTAAGCCTTTTAGGGTTAAAGAATGACCATTGGATGAAGTCAAGTTACTCGAGGTTTACACTTCGGGGAATCTCACTTCGGGAGAATTGGGAAGTGGAGAAATCAAATTACCCAAAGTTTCGAAGTGGACATGAGTCGTCCGACTAGAGGAACACTTCAGAAAGTATCCTGACCATTAGATCAAGGAGAAGAACATGTGCCACATGAAGAGATCTACGTCAACAAAGACACGTGGTGTAATCAGATGATGACAAGTGTCAAGGTTTCATAGGTACTTTAGGCATACATAAGCCATGAATATAAGTGACATGTGGCAACCACTGAGTCAGTGCCATGTCAACAAGTGATGTCAACAAGTTACGTCACTCCGAGAGTTTTCACTTCGAGAGTTTTCACTTTGGGAGTTTCACCACCAACAAACACTTGAAGTCCCGAAGGCCGAAGTCTTGAAGTGGACATGAGTTGTCCTATCTGAAGAACACTTCAGGAGCGTTCTCGACTGTTGATCAAGTACAATGGAAGGATAGCGTAAGTGGAAGTGTCAACCAACAACAAAAGGTCTCCACTGCTTTATGAATTATTTGACAGGTGATCACTCTGGAGGAAATTGGAGCAATGATTATCTGAACCCTCGAAGCCTCGAAATCCTGAAATAAACATGAACCGTTCACTCACCTATAGATTAATTCATGATCTTCGATTTGTTCGAAACCTCCGGACAAGCCAAGATCGTCCGACTAATAGAAGAATGAATGTTGACCGTCCGATCTGTTTCGGTGGAATCTGATTTGGGAGATTTGAAAGGTTTCAAAGGCCTGACGTCCTGAAGGATGTGTTGATATTATGGTAGATGTGGGATCTATTTACCTCCATGTGTAAACATGACGATGATATAATACTCCGGGAAGAAAGAAGAAACCCTAATGAGTTGGCTAATAACCCTAGAAGACTTATCGACTCAAGAAGATAATTTATATTAGGTTATTAGCCTCCAAGAGAAGAAGTCAGCCATAAATAATAATATATATTAAACAGACAGATACCCAGAATGAGAAGTTAGCCCAGGCAATTAGCCAGAATTAGTATAAATATAGGAGGCCATTTCTCATTCTGGCAAGCAGTCTCAAAATTGCAGAGCAACAACTTGTGCGCACTACAGTGCCCGGTCTTGTGCACAGGTTTGAGGAGAGATTCCATTGCAGCTGCTGTAGCTAGCAGATCACATTTGGCTTGGACTATCTCTTGGCTAGGGTTTGAACTATCTGATCAACACTTTGTGATGCACTATCCTTGGGAAAAGGTGTGCTACCCTTTGTTTGGCTATCTAGCCTAGGGTTTGCTTCCGAAGTGATTCTCTGTCAAGTTTAAGGTGCTCAGAGGGTGGCTTCAACCTATGGTTGGGTGACAAGGGTATTGTCAATCGTAAAACAAGCACATCCACTTATATTCTAACAGGTTATGGGCCCACAACTCCTTCATTCAATCTAACCGCTGGAAGGAAACATAGCCGTAAGGATATTGAGCTCATTGAAGAACTGCTGCTAGGGTTTCTAGCAGGAGCAGTCACCATAGCACTGCCACTAGGGTTACTAGCAGGTGTAGTTACAGAAACCCTAATCCTCTCGTTGAGGCGCCTTAAGTGAAGGGATTGACCTGATTTCCAGACAGACCAGTGTGCCCTAGCCTAGCACATCTCCTGGTACTCTCAACAAGACAAGACGTGAAGTTTGAGCTTTTGGTCAAATCTAGGGTTTGACCAAGTCAAAGCAGCCATGACTTATTCTATGAAGTCAGAGAGCAAGTTAGATGGAGCCTCTAGCTTCAGAGCATGGAAGACGAGGATTGACCTCATCCTTGCCAAGAATAAAGTGCTGGATATCGTGAAAGGAAAGATCGTGGAACCATAGTTTGAAGAAGGAAAAGAGAAGGAACCGCAGAACGTTGCAGTTATGGAGAAGTTCAAAGACAGTGACATCAATGCTATGAGTATCATAGTGGAATCTATAAAATACCACTTGATACCCTACATCTCCCATCTTGACTCATCGAAGAAGATGTACGATTCCCTAACAAACCTCTTCTTAGTCAGAAACATTGGACAAGTAATGAGTCTGAAGAATGAGCTCCGTGACATGAAGATGAATGATGATGACAACATAAAATCATACTTTGTGAGGATATCTCAGCTAAGAGATCAACTACAAGCTATTGAAGAGATCATTTTAGAGAAGGAATTGGTAAACATAGTACTCAATGGTCTTCCCAAGACGTGAGATGCATTTTCCGCAAGGGTGAACACAAGAAAGGAGTATCTGATATTTGAAGAACTTTGGAATTGCTGTGCTCAAGAAGAATCAAGGATAAATGCAAAAGAGAAACCCCAAAAGAAGTATGATGATTAATCCTTCACAACAAGATTCAAGAATTTCAAGAACAAAAGGAAGTTTGGTTCAAGGAGGAAGCCAAATCAAGAGAAATAAATTTCATAAGTACAATGCTTCAACTGTCGAAAGTATGGCCACTACAAGAGTCATTGTCCCAAGCTAAAGAAAAGGAAGGAGAAACACGAAGCATCAGTTGCCGAAGAAAAGGAACCTACAAAGAAGACTAAGCAGGATGAAAGAGACTTCTTCTTCTGAAGGTAACAATACTCTTCTTATTCCTTGTACATATCTTGTTTGCATTGTCTTTATACATATCTTGTATATCTATCTCTTGGAAGATAATGCGTTCTAATAAGAACTATACCAATGGAAGAACAACAAGATAAGGATTGATATCATTGGATAATACATGAAAGAATGAAATACATCAAGCAAATCATGTGGAAACTATTGCAAGATAAGCCGAATAAATCATGAAGAGACTTAGAAGAAGCAAAGACAGAAAGAAGTCAACAAATCAAGAGGAAATTGGAGAAAGACTTATGATGTTTTGTAGAAGACAACAAGATGGAAGCGTGGACTCTGTTAGACAGAGAGAGCCAATTATATATTGCAGAAGACAATAAGGATGCAGATAGAAGCGTGGACTCTGTTAGACGGAGGGAGCCGCCGATTATATGCACTCATACATGAAGCAAGGATTAGGAGGGAGCTAATCCTATGATCTATTGAAGACGATGAAGTATATATCCATGGTAGTAACCATGAAAGACAATACATGCTCATTTCAACCTCAGAAGAAGTCTTCTTCGAAGAGGAGCCTTAAAGTATCCCTGGTTGTCCATCCAGATCTGTGATCCTATGATGAAAGAAATAAGTGGAATATTTAGGGAGTGTAATCTATAAGAAACTCCATGGACCCAAAAGCTAAAGAAAAACATGAGGAATAACATGAAGATTCAAAGAAAGAAGAGAAGCCAGAACAACCAGTCATCGTATTAAGAATCACATGATTGCCAGCCTGATATGAACTCAATAAAAACAATCAAGTAGAGGAACTGGAAGTCGTGATGAAGAATAGTGTATGAAAGAATTATGAATGAAAGCATTGCGAGATATAGAACTAGAGGTTCTCCCAGATGGAGGGAGAAGACTATGATGATTACTTATTCCAGTAAACCATACATATCTCTACATGAGTCATTATATCATCCACAACATCCATGAGTTGAAGTTCTACATCGGATGAATGCAAAGAATGTTCTCCAGAGAAATTGAATAAAGAGCGTATGAAGAGCAACCTCAAGACTTTGACGAATACCAGAAAGAGACCCTTATAGAAGAAGACAACTTGGTGGAGAACCTCCAGTGCACATTAGAAGCATGGTAAAGATTTCCTATAACAGAGATATTGTATCAAGATGATTACTCAGTAGACCAGATCTCATGATGACAGAAGAAGTGCCACATGGATATGTTCCAGTTTTCCAAGAATGATATACTCTATTTGTTCATAGCTACATGAAGCCTTCATAGAAAATCAGTGTTCCAAACTAAAGTACATTTGAAATCAATCATTACATTATCCGTGATGAATTCCAGAAAGGAGAAAGTGGTTCTCCAATACATATCTCCACAGATGAGCAGATGAGTAGACATTTTGGTAAAGCTTCTATCCAAGATGAAAGAGTTTGCGTACTCATGCTGGAGATCGTGGAGACGACTTCCTTATCGAAAAAGGAAGATATGACTTCCAGGTTGGGAGGGAGCACTAAAATTTTATTGAAGACATTCATTGAAAAATAGTCCAACTTGGACAGATTCTTTCTTGTTCGGAAAGTGGATTGAGATTTCTGATGGACAATGATTTCCCATTGTGGTTAACATGGGAAATGGTCCAGATTGTTGATGTATCATAGACATCAACTTCCCATTGTGGTTAACATGGGGAGTGTTCTAAGGCAGTCTCTCTTCTTGAGGGTTACTCAAGAAGACTGGCCCGCCTCACCGGACAACGATTTCTCATTGTGGTTAACATGAGGAATGGTCCATTTTGGAGGTTGATACAGGACAATATTTTCCTCTTGTGGTTAATAGAGGAAATGGTCTGGATAGTCATTCATTAGGGTTTATACATTCTCTCCATGGTGCACTTTGATTAGTGTAGGAGGAATGGCCTAGGGTGGGGAATGGTCCAGGCTCAACAATCAGGGACAAGCATTCCTTAGGGTTTATACATTCTCTCCAGGGTGCACTTTGATTAGTGTAGGAAGAATGGCACAGGGTGGGGAATGGTCCAAGTTCAAAAAACATGACAGTTATTCTTCCTTGCTTGAGAAGAATAGTCTAGATATCTCATTGTTCTACTCTGAGGGAAGATATTATTTCAGATCTCACATATGTGAGTGAAATATTGGCCCAGATGATTCATTTTATATCATAACATTGTTTCTGTGTAGGTTGATATCATATGATTGTTATTAATACTGTATGACAGTAGATGTATACTACTATGGTGGATGTGTTCCACTGATTGTGACTATACGTTGTTGATCAAGTACTTGTGTGTTACTTGGTGTGGTAGTGTACCACTAGATTGTAGTTATGTACTACTATGGATAGACACAGTTGTGTTCTATTTTGTTTCGATTGAAGACTATCAGTAGTATTGGATGGATAATCAAAGGACAAAGATTTCCCAGACGGAAAATGGTTCAGAACATTTACTCTTCTAGATTAGAATAATGGCTCTTGTATCACTCTATGGAGTGAGCATCATGTCTAATTACTCAGATAGAGTATGGTTTTGAGAGATGATGCAACTGATGATGATGATGGTGCTCATGATCTAGTCATGATCTAGTCTATACAGCTATGTTGATGCTACCGGGTGAATGGTATGTTTTTGTGCTCAAGACCATTACTTGTAATACCTCCCTAGCTAGGAGGGAGTGTTGATATATGGTAGCTGCGGGAGATATTTACCTCCACGTGTAAATTTGACGATGATAGAATACTCCAGGAAGCAAGAAGAAACCCTAATGAGTTGGCTAATAACCCTAGAAGACTTGTCGACTCAAGAATATAATTTATATTAGGTTATTAGCCTCCAAGAGAAGAAGTCGGCCAGAAATAATAATATATACTAAACAGACAGATACCCAAAATGAGAAGTCGGCCCAGGCAGTTAGCCAGAATTAGTATAAATACAGGAGGCCAATTCTCATTCTGGCAGGCAGTCTCAGAATTGCAGAGCAGCAACTTGTGCACACTGCAGTGCCTAGTCTTGTGCATAGGTTTGAGGAGAGATGCCATTGTAGTTGCTGCAACTAGCAGATCACATTTGGCTTGGACTATCTCTTGGATAGGGTTTGGACTATCTGATCAGCTCTTTGTGATGCACTATCTTTGGGGAAAGGTGCACTACCCTTTGTTTGGATATGTATCCTAGGGTTTGCTTCCAAAGTGATTCTCTGTCAAAGTTAAGGTGCTCGGAGGGTGGCTTCGGCCAATGGTTGGGTGACAAGGGTATTGTCAATGGTAAAACGATCACATCCACTTATATTCTAACAGGACGAATTATCGAAGAACACAATGCCAACACTGAACATATGGGGGCTAAAAAAAAAGGGAGAAAGAAGAGACAATGCTTAAATTAATAATCCCATGGTTCTACACCTATGGTAACATGTAAATGGGTTGAAGGAAGCGCCTTTGCAGAACTCGGTTTCTACAATATTTGGAGAGATGTGGAATCGAGTTAAAAACAAATCGATCCATACCTGTGATCGATTTATGAAAAATAGGTCAGATGGTTGTTAAAATGATGCGTGGTTATGAAAAGTCATGTTAATGACTATGTTACTTAAAACAAGGGTTATGTAATATTAAATGAACATACATGTTGTTTATGAAGAGTTGTGTTGAAAAGTTTAAAGGCTTATAAATATGCTGAGATGTGAATTAGAAAGTGCGTCTATCAATGTCTTATTGAAGATCAAGAATAGAAGGAGATAGAGAAGTAGTTATGCAATCCAATGTTTGATATAGAAGACCATTATTGGACTGCATATCCTATTTCCATATTGATGAACATAGGGTGGCAGGGAGGTGCAAGGGCAGGTTGGAGGCTGCAGGGGAGTAGGTGCTTCCTTGTCAGTTGTAGTTGACTAAATAGGGGGTTGTAACCTCCTACCAATTGGAGCTGGTGAACAAGGGTGTGGGTGCATCTTGATCAGTGGGTGATGATCTAAAGAGGAATAACATCTTCCTTCTATTGTAACTTATAAAACAAAATTTTGCAGTTAATATAAAAGTGTTTTTGGTTTTCCCAATTGGGTTCCATGATAAAATATTGTGTTCAAATTTTGTTTGCATTGAAAAAAGTAAAAATATGATCAAATTATTGTGTCACTGATTCACCCCCACCCTCTCAGTGACAGGATTTGATCCTTCAAACAAGACCTGTAGAGCATAAGGAGAGACCGAAAATGTTCCCCATTGTGAATCCGCAAGTACAAACCCAAGAAAGTGAAACCTCGAGCTCACCTATGCAAGAATCGATCCAAAAACCTGAAAGAAGGCCCCATAAGCCAGATGGACCAGGTCAGGGCAACATACATCCTCCCAAAAGGAGGGAAAACCCCCCCAGAAAAAACCAACACAAAGAAACTGAAAATACGACACCACCTCCTTTGCACCAGAGAAAACATTTCCTAAGTATACATCAAACCCTGAACAAACCAAGACTGAAAAAGGGAAATGAAGAAGGAGAAGGAAATATGTTGCAGAGAAGAGATATCACCTTATAATGAAAGCACCGAAAAACAAAAAATGGCCACTCAAAAACCTCCAGGAAAACCCAAACACAACACTGCCAAAAAATGAGGGCACCAAGATACCACGAGATGCCCTGTCCCCTCCCCAAAAAACCCTACCGCCATAAAAAAAAACTTGGACAAAAACGTGGATCATCCAACAAGAAACATGCACCAACAAAGCAACTGTCAGATCCTAAGCGTCAAGGCCCAAAGAAGCCATCAAAAATTGAATAAATCCGGATAAAAACTCCAGAAGAGGCAACCCGAGCTTCCGTCGAAGGCCAAAACAGACCAAACCATACGCCATTTGACATTCATGGCATGCACAAAGGCGATCCGATGGGGAAGGCAAACAGACGTGAAGAGAAGATGAGACAAAAAGAAAAGAAAATTTCTGTTGTGGCACAAACCTCCTCCGCTTCCTCCCTGAGTTTTATTGTATATGTTAATATATTATTCTTTGTATTATGATTTAAACAATTCAATAAAAAACTAAGATCCCTCGAGTATCATGTGTTACCATGAAGCTTAAATACCACTTTAGCTTGATTATGTAAATACATGTGGTATTGTAATGATTATTGTTCTTCTTTCTATCAGTAATACAAAGATGTATGTAATATTGATAAGCATTTCTTACTTGTCACTGATGTTCCTATACATGTTGTAATGGTAAAGTAATTCCATTGCTATGTTTAAACATTTCTATTATGATAAACACACAACTTATGTATACTTGTAATAACTATCATATCTACAACGTCTCATATTAGTGTAACCTTAAGCATCACGAGTGTACCTTACCTCTATAACTAATTAGGAATCATTATATATCTCTAAGTACATCCTTATTGTCAATGTACTTCCATTTCCATATGTTGAATACGAAGAAAACATAAGTGTTGTATATAGAGAAGTGTTTACCTGTAAACATTGAGACCAATATAGAGATACACGTCTAATGAGCTAGTATGAGTAATGTAAGCACTATCACTTTGATACACTCATTCTAGTATGGAACCTCATCATGTCTTAGTATTAAGTAACCTCCATGTTTATTCTATATATTGAATTACTACTATGTTTCTTTTATACTGTTATGACATATATATTAATGGTATTTACCTTCTTACTTATCTTAGTTATAGCTTGTTGTAAGCTATGGTTGATTATGAATACATGTGGTATAGACTTGATTAAGAGTATATAGCTCGTCTCACCCAAGTAGGTATGCTATTAATTATGGTAATTACTATGTACCAAATTATGTAAGCTGAAATCAACAACTCTTCTAGTGATGATCACAATATTTATTACTATGAATACATACATATCTCCCCATGGTGTTATAAATAGGATCACTTAAAGCTTATGATATCCATATTCATGTAAAGCAGTACTATGATACCCATATTAGCTAGTATGGTACCAATATTTGATAAACTATCACTATTAATTACATGAATAAGCTTACATAACTTCTTAGAGAACAAGTGTGTTTGATCACTTTAACTAGTACTTAGCAAGGGTGAAAGCAAGATATAAACTTAGTTTCATCTCACTGTTATCGATATAATGACAATCATTGTGCTCTCCATATTTGGTGTTTACTTATAAATCATCTCGTACGAGATCAAATCATAGGTTTGAACAAGGGTTACATATCAGTTTGGTGATTAGGTAGTTACTTACCCTATAGCTTATAGGAAATCAACATGGTTCAACAAAGAGCAATGGTTGTGATTAGTATAACACTATTGGATTGCTATTTGAATAGGGGAACATAGTAGATTGAGTCATAATTACATGTAGTGTATATTACTAATAGTACAAGCATAACACTACTGGTTTAATCATATGTAATTACCCTAATCATATCTAAACTGCTTAGTTGGAGCTATAATGATTATGACACAAATTATACAAGTGCATTACTTCTATATAATATTATATATACAACAATATTAGCTTATCATAACATATGATACAAAGCTCAGATTAGCTATGGTTCAATTCCATAACATATGACACACCTATCATCAACTGTAACAAGGTAAAGTAATAGCATTGATTATACATACATGATAAGCATTACTATTTTGTATAAAGGGTGGTATAAGATTTATGTATACCAATCTTTAACATAAGCATATGATAGAATTGTTCCCATATGTTGTGATTCTCTATACACTATAGCTATAATAAGCATGTTCATTAAGTTAATGACTTGTGTGATAATACTTTGTTCAACACTATTAGAAGCTTAGCAATATCTGTAAGCATTGCATTGAATAGCATGTTTCCAATATACCTTTGTACTACTAGGATGCCATATGCTTCTCCTTATTCCAGCTTACCTATCATCGGTGAATCCCTAGCAACTAGTGACCTAACATGGTATAGATAGACTAGTAATCCTATTCTTTTATAGGGAATAGTAATAATATATACGACAATGATCGAGTATCAGTATTAGATATCGTGTTGACCATGGGAATAAATGATAACATAGAACTAGATGTGATACAAATTGGAGTCCATACTTATTATGTAAATACAATACCAACAAATCAGTAATAGGGGATATTATTTACATCATCATAGGCACACCTAAGCACATATTCTATGTAATCAAACAAGGTTCATAGGGAAAAATAGTGTATCATGCAAACACTAGTTCATAGAAATAAATATCATAGAAGTGGTGATTAGTGGTACTCAATCATTATGCAAATACAAGCAACTAGCAATACAATATATGTAAACAATGTGTGTAATCATCACAATGGAATTAGTAGTGATATGTCATGATATCATCTCTATATGGAAAACACGTGTTTGATATAAGCAATGATTTTGGTTGAAACATACTAGTATCACTACAGCTTACGAGACAATATGGTTTAATAAGAGTGATTACGATAAATATGATAACCTTAACCTAATTGAAACGTTTAAATAGATCATAGTTATTTCCATAAATACAATGGATTCAACACTGTACAGATTGGTGATTACTATTAAGTATTGATATCACTATGCTTGAACTAATGGCATTGAATCTATCTTATAATCTTGTATAGAGTAAGCAAGAAGGACATGAAACCTCTTGCTTAATGAGTATACTAGGTATAATCATATTGAACTAAACCCATTGAATACACCAATCTCTAGTCATAAGTTTCAACAAGGTTAAGCTTACTTGCCTAATTGATTCAACTTCATTATTTCAACTATGTTGTGTACTAATGGTAAAGGTATATGAACCAAACCCATTAGACTAATACATGGTCATAAGCTAGTAACAACTTTGAATAGAGTATCGTATTCTACCTAATGAATAAGATTACATTATATCTAATATGGAACGACTTACTTATGCTTACAGATCCAACTTAATATAGGTAAATACACATACTTAACATATGAGCTGTACATGTATTACAATGTAAATGAAAGGATTTAGCACAACAACTTATCAAGACCTTATCAAGAACATATGCACTATAATTACCATAGTATTACTAACACATGAGCCTATCGTGTAAAGTAATGGTAATCTCTAACCCGTTTTTTATTATATAGAATAAAGGGTAATCACTATAATTAACTATCTTGTTCAAAGTGTATAGATGTGTTTAAATGAGGGACATTCTTGGGCTAAATTGAATGTATTATTGAATTTTTTTTTGTTAGACATCTAAAGGAATCTGAAACAGTACAATTTAATTGCAAATAACTCGGTCCTCCAATCCAAAACATGGCTACATTGAATGTATTATTGAATTTTTTTTTGTTAGACATCTAAAGGAATCTGAAACAGTACAATTTAATTGCAAATAACTCGGTCCTCCATTCCAAAACATGACTATCATTTCAGGATTTGAGAGCCTCCATGGAATTGATAGTGAGAGATGCCATGACATAGATTATGAGAATGTGGGCATGCTAACCAATGGGGTCGAAACCTTAGCATCAAGTAGAAGCTTAAATCTTCATTCCAGTAGGAAATTATTATGAATATTAATGAAAATTTGCTAAAAGGAGATGATAATTGTTACTGGATTCGATCTAGGAGTACTCACCATTATATCTCCTTGACCCAGGTCTGTATCTCCTTGCCATAGCAATTTATCTCATTTCCCTCATGGGTATCTGTCTCTTTTCCCTCACGGGTATCATAGTGTAGATTCAAGAGTAGCAATCGTAGCAGGTAACATAGTGTAGATTCAGAGAAGCAACCATAGCATGTCGGGTCGGGTTAGTTTGGGTTCATGTGTGGAGATGAGAGATACATTAGTATTTCCACACAACTTATGTTAATTAGACTTTATATACTCAAGCTACTCAAGCTATATACCCAAGTTACTCACCCCAACTACCTAGGCTATCCCAACTAATATAAATCTATCCTTTCCTAAGCAATTCATATTCCTTCCGGCTATATACTCAATATATACATGCACCCCAGTTACTCACACTTACTCACACTTACACACACTTACTCACACTCTATCAAGAGATTCCACACCGCTCCTATACTTTCCCAGACACCTCACTATAGCTGCCCTAATTACTTAATCTACCTATGATACTCACCCTGACTACTTCTGCTATACACCTCCACTACTAAGTTACTTAATCTATCTTTTTATTTTCCTTTATTACTAATTTGGCTATTCCTTTATTAATTAATTGGAAAGGAAGTCAAGGAGGCATGTTTGTTGAGCACAATGAGTCCCCGATACAAGGAAAATACTTCTCTGGACGACTGCCGAACCAATTGATACCGAACTAACTTGAAGGGGAATATTATTTTACTGATTTGGAAGGAAGGATTGGATTATGAGAGAATAAAGCCAGGAAAGAAGAGTAATGGTTTCATGCGAATACGATATAGGTGATATAGATATGAAAGATAGATAGGAAGATACTTATTGAGGAGTCGAGAAGCAGGGGAGCAGGAGAAGCATCCAAGCCTAAGAAAGAAAATACATAAAGTATGAAGGGGAGCAGGATAAGGGAAGAAATTAATTCATTTAGCATTTGTTTAACTAGTAGATTCGATGTGATCGAGTAGAGTAGTTGTTTCACTAGTCCAGATAGATGGGGAAGGCAACTTGGTAGATGAGATAGGTTGAAATATCGATTGTGAGAATTTCCATGGCATCGATTATGAGAATGTGGGCACACTAACCAATGGGGTTGAAACCCTAGATCCATGTTAAGCCCTAAATAATGGCTCATTACCCCTTAATTGGG
>CBVK0101167102.1:0-13571 GCA_900067695.1 Picea abies
CTTCCGATCTCACAATATTTGGAATGGGCTCTTTCCAGTGATCTTGTTTGGTGAGTCATTGTATGCAAATTCTGCTTATGGCATAATATGATCTCATTGATTATGATGCTCAGTGAATAGACTCCTCAATAAGTTTCCCAAACTTTTGTTTACCACCTTAGTTTGTCCATCTGTCTGAGGGTGATAAGTTGAGATGAAGGAAAAATCTATCTCCAAATTCTTCCACAATGTTCTCCATAAATGACCAACAAGTTTAGTGTTTCTGTATGAGACAATGCTCTTGGGTAGTCCATGAAGTCTCACAACTTCCTTGAAAAACAAATTTGCAACATGTGTCGTATCACTAGTCTTCTAGCATGGGATAAAGTGTGCCATCTTTGAAAATATATCCACCACCACAAATATGGAATCACATCCTCTTTGTGTTCTTGGCAGTCCCAACACAAAATCCATGCTTATTGCATCCCAAGGCCTCTCTGGTATTGGAAAGGGTTGATACAATCCAGTGTTTTGTCTTTTACCATTTTGATGTTGGCAGATTCTACACCTGTTCACAAATTTTATCACTTTTGTTCTCATACCCTGCCAATAGCATGAACTGCTCAACTTTGCAAATGTTTTATCATGGAGGAAATGTCTAGCCAATCCTCCACTATGCTTTTCCTTCAAAAGGTTATCCGTCATTGAGCATTTTGATATGCACAATTGATTTCCCTTGAACAACAATCCCTCTTGAATCATATACTTTGTCCACTGGCTCCTGTCTCTCAGCACAAGATTTTCACATGCTTCGTATGCTTCCTTGAAATATGGATCATCAAAATACATATCCTTCAAGTGTTCAAACCCTAAGGTCTTCACCTGAAACTCTTGCAGAATCAAACATCTCCCTCTTAATGCATCAACAACTTTGTTAGCGTTTCCAGCAATATGTTTTATGAAAAAAGTAAAATTCTGCATAAACTCAATCCACTTTGCATGCCTCTGATTCAATTTTTCCTGTATTGTTATGAATTGTAAATCTTGGTTGTCGCTATACAATACAAATTCCTGTGGAACAAGGTAGTGCCTTCATTTATTTAGGGCTTGAATTATGGTATAAAAATCCTTATTATATGTGGAGTATTTTCTCTTAGTCTCATTCATCTTCTCACTAAAATAGGCAACAAGCCTCTTATCCTGGCTCAAAACTGCTCCAATTGCAACTCCACTTGCATCACATCTCACTTGAAATGTCTTTCCAAAATTTGGTAAGACCAGAATTTGTCATTCTGTTATTTTCTCCTTTAGTATATTGAATCTCCTCTCGGCCTCCTCCGTCCATTTAAAAGACTTGTGCCTCTTCTTCACTGTATCCATCATTGGTGAAAAAATCCTACTAAAATCTCTGATGAACTTCCTATAGAAACTTTCTAATCCATGGAAGCTTCTTACCTCAAACATGCTCCTTGGTGATGGCCATTCTTTGATTTCTTTCACCTTCTCTGGATCCATCTTCATTTCATTTGAAGAGATCACAAAACCCAAGTAAATGAGCTCTGTCTTGATGAAAGATGACTTCTTCAGATTTATCAACAACTTCTCCTATTGCAGTCTCCTCATCACTAGTGTCAGGTGTCTTAAATGCTCCTCTTTAGTCCTACTAAAGACCAGTATATCATCTAGATATACAACCATAAACTTTCCAATGAAATCTTTCAGTATTTTATTCATCAACCTTATAAAATTACTCGGAGCATTTTTTAATCCAAATGGCATAATAAGCCACTCATACAAACCTTTATTTGTCTTAAAGGTTGTCTTCCACTCATCACTTTCTCTCATTCTTATCTGGGGATATTCACTTTTCAAATTTATCTTAGAATAAAAAATTTCTCCACTTAAACAGTCCATTAAATCATTGATTCTTGGCAAAGGGAATCTATACATGATGGTGATATTTTTAATGACTCTTGAGTCTGTACACATTCTCCATCCTCCATCCTTCTTTGGACTCAACACAGTTGGTACTGCGCATGGACTCAAGCTCTCTCTGACCAAACACTTGTCTAATAATTCCTGGACTTGGTTCTTTACCTCCTCATTTTCTTGAGGTGTCAGTCTATATGCTGCTTTGTTTGGTAGAATTTCTCCTGGTATCAAATCAATATGATGGTTGATACTTCTAATGGGTGGCAATGAGTTAGGAAACTCATCCACCATTATCTCAACAAAATTATCCAACAATTCCTGAACTTCTTCAGGTAAATCATCCATCGAATTACTTGTAAAGATAAACCTAGGTTTCCTCACCACAACAAACTACATCCCCTATTCTTTCTTGACTTCTTTCAGGAGTTCCTTCGCGCTCATGAGAAGTATGATTGTGATGGCTTCCTCTTTCACTTTCTTCTCTTGTATTGGCAGCAACATGTCTTTCCTACCATTCTTCTCCAAGGTGTATGTATTCTTCCTTCCATCATGAATGACATTGTTGTCAAACTGCCATGGTCTTCCCAACAAGATACGACATACATCCATGCGAATTACATCACATATAATTTCATCTCTATATCCTCCTATCTTAAATTCAACAAGGCATTTTTTAGTAACCATTACCTGGTGTCCTTTATGCAACCATGAGACTTTGTATGGCATCGGATGTGCAATTGTCTCTAGCTCCAAATTCTCCACCATCTCTGTGGATACTAAGTTATTAGTTCTACCACTGTCAATTATCACCTTGCATACTCTGTCTTTAGTCTTGCAAGATATCCCGAATAGACTATTCCTCTGCACTGGCTTTTCAACTTCTGCCTCTGGTTTTAAGAGAACCTTTCTCAACATCAGGGATGTTCCATCCTCTGGTCCTTCTGCTTCAACATCCCTTCTTTGTGCTTCCGAAATGTGAGCTTTACCTCCTCCTTCTTTATTTTTCTTGGGACATTACTAAGACATGTGCCCTGTCTTTCCACGGGCACATAACCTTACTTCTCCTCCTCTACTTCTTCCTCTTTCTCTAGAAGAACTTCTTCCACCACCCTGTCTTCCTCAGGAACTTACTTCTCTTTCCGAGTGACTGTGCGGTTTCTCAGTCTCATCTTTAGATATATGTGCCTGGGAAACTCCCTTGCCTTTGTTCAGGGCCAAGCTCCTACCTCTTCCTTGTTGGCTTTGTTTTCTGGCCAACTTCTCCTCTGCCTTCAGTGCAAACTGATAAGCATCCTCCACTGTCCTCACTAACATCATGTTGATCTCATATTAGATTTCATACCTCAGGCCATTTATATACCTGGAAATGTTTTCTTCATCTTTCTCTCTTTTTCCAGTTCTGATGTTCAGCTTCTAGAACTCCTCTGTGTACTCTTTAACTATCATACCCTTCTACCTCAGGTTCTATAGCTTCATGAACAAATTGATATGATAATATTTGGGCATGAATTTAGCCTACAGCTTGGCTACCATTCTGTCCCAATTATTTATCTTATGTTTTCCCTTTCTTGTCCTCTCAGCATGTATTTCATCCCACCATAGTGCTTGTTTTCACCCAATTCGTCACTTGGTGAGCAAATAAAGGGTGCTTACATGCCCTGTTGGGTCTTGCAGAGCATGACAGCTGTAGAGGAAAGGGTTAGAGAAATAAAAACAAAACTATAAGCAAGAATTAAACTAAAACAAACTAAAACTATGAGCATATGGAAAAAGAAATAACAAACACAAAAGACCAATATCACCAATGTTTTTAGGCTGATCAATTGATGAAATCCAAAGCACAATGAAGAAAGGGAACTGTGGTTCCTTCTTCCTCCAAAGGAAGGCTCTTGAGGCCCTCACAAACTTTCTCTCCTTACAATAAGAAAATGAGAATGATGGTGAAAGAACTACAAGCACATTCCCTCAATGGAGAGGTGAATGGCTCTATGAAATGTTGCCAATGTGTTATTGTCAAAGAGTGAATCCTTAACAATCTTAGCAGCATAACAATACATGAAATTCCTTGAGAAAATGATGTTTCTTCATGGCTTTTTATAGCATGGTATTGGGTGATTATGTAACTCCTTTGAGGTGTGAAAAGGGGCTCTTTAGGGCTCAATTAGGTCTTTGACCAGCCTACCATGCGGATTCAGCTAAGATTTGATGTCAAATCAACTTGGGAGTTGATCCATTAGTGGTTGGGAGGCTGACCAATTTCAATAAATGCACCGTTTAGCAGGTGCGCAGGTTTTTGGGCCAACAGCCGCACGTCGTGCGTGTATGCGTGAATGGTACGTCGTTGTTTCGCGCATGTGCGCGCGCACCGTGATTCTGTAAAGCACCCTTCAATTTTTGGTTCTTTTGTATAGTTTTTGACCCTTTTGCAATGCTGAAAATGTGATTCAGTGCCATGAATAGCTTCATTCTTGTTTTGACGATGCTGAGTTCTTATCGCCATGTGTGGACGGAATTTTAGTGATAACAGATGCCCCCTGATGGATGAGGTTAGGAGCATACGTATAGCCGAAATCCATCAATGTTTCTTTTACTGAGAATGTATGTGGTAAGAGAGAGAAAGAGTGGGACCGTGTAGAGCAATCCTTTGTAGAAGAAAGGAACTAGTAGAACCCAACCTTCCATAAGGTGCGTAAAAATATACAAGTGTGTACAAACGAGGCAGGCATGCCCCATGCTCGTGTTAGGTAACTCTGAAAAAGATAACTGAAGTGTTGGTGTAGACAACTGCAGCACCCTCGGGGGCGGTAATGATAAAGGCAAAAGACAATTCTGCAAAGGAACATACTCTGAACAATAGGCAATGATCGCGGTAAGAAGCAGCGACGATGATGTGGGCCTTGATGGCCCTACCAAGTTCAGAGGTCTTCGGAAAATGATGATAATAATAACTGTAATAGTCGCAAAGTAAGACCCACCATAACGGGAGAAAGTGTTGGCGTCGAATGTTATGGGGGCCAACGACAGCAGGGGGCAATGGTGTTTCCCCCTGTGCCGTCCGAGATCTCTCATTGAATAGAAAATGAGAATCAAGATATTGTCGCCCTTCTGGAAAAGTGTGCTGATGTCGAGAAAAGTGTGCTGATGTCGACAAAAGGGGGACGCGACTCCCAGAAGCAAATGGCTCCGTGGCATCTACTGAGGTGAGGAAGTGGCAGAGGTACATGGACGAAGTCAAGAAGTGGGAAGACTCAAGGCTGCCCTTGGTTGGAGGGTGTATGATATAAGGTGTGGCTGCAACCGTGTGACAAGGTCGAGTGTCAGGGGGATGCCAAGACCGAGGATAAATTGTGCCAGAGGTGGGATAAGGTGAACAAATTCAGAGGGTAGAGGCAAGTGACCTGGAAAGTACTCTGAAGATATGGACGATGTCAACAAGGGTAAATGAGAAGCAATGCTCCAACCAAGGGTGACATGGGTTGCGTATGGCCAAAAAAGGAAGCAAGTCGCCAACGGTAACGACAAAAGGAAAGGAGTTTGTACAATAAATAATGAATAATTTGGGAAAAATATACAAATACAGAAACGGGTGCCCCAGTGTGAAATGAGTGCCCCAGGGAGGGTATAAATTTCTTGGAAAAACAGATGAAGGGTGGGGGCCCCATTGGTGAGTTTCTGTATGAGGTAGGTGAAATGAAGATAGGTTCACAGATGGGAAAATTGATGGTGGATGAGATGGAGGGTTCATGATCCTGCGGGGATGCAGGTAAAAAGAATAGAACCATAAAGTGATGATCGGGGAGTCCATATGGGAAAGCTAGCAAAATGAGGAGAAGGAGTATGTGGTTAATCTACAACATAATAAAAGACTATTGGGACTCCCATCCCTAAAGGGTAATGGAGAACAGCATGAGTGTCAAAAGTGCCAAAAGGTGCTATGAATGGGACAACTCATGTAGGTGAGAATGATACCGGGTTACAGTACCGAAGGTGGAAATGGAGGTGTGAGTACTGAAGAGCTGGGAATGGGTAACCTAAAGGCCAATATCAGAGGGTGTTACTGGAAATGTAAATGCAATACAACGGGAGAGACTACATGCCAGTGTTGAATATATATACCTGAAGGGATGATGTCGGTGACTGATGATCAAGTACCTGCGCACAGAACAACCAAATACCCAAAGTGAACGATATCTGAAGAGAATCAAAGATATGAGCATGTATTTGACAAATGTGACTATGCGCGTGTGTACCTGACCATGATATGGAAAAAAGGTGCCCTGGGGGCCTAGGACAAAAAGTGACCCAGGGACAGTCGCGATGTAGGTGGCGGGATGCTGATCCCGTGGCTGAAGACGGTTTGAAAAATGGACACCGTGGGCTCCCGGAATGTTGAGTGGAAGTTTGGCAAAAGGCCTATATATATCTGTAGGGCCCACATTGCCACCTCATTTGTACCTGCTGCTATAGTGACTAGATGAGCAGATTGCAGAGGAGATTTGGAGTTTCAGGGAGTACGGGGTATCCGATTGATGATGTGCAAGTATCAGGTTAGTGGTCTGAGCATCTTGCATAGAAATAGGTTTCCAATTTTTGGGCAGGGTAGGTACAGGGGGCCGTACAGGGGTTTAGAGGGGCTTTTTGGTAGGGTGTGGGCCCACATGCATGGGCGATTCAGTGGAAGGCATGCATACGTGCACGCCTGTCCATTGAATAAATGCGCATTGGTGCACGTGAGGGGGAATTTAAGGCGCACCCTAGGGGCGCTCTTGTGAGGTGGACAGGCGCGCATTAGTGTGCGCCTGTGGGGTGAACAGGCGCGCTCCAGAGCGTGCCTGTGGGTTTGACAGGCGCACCCTAGCGTGCACTTGTTTTGTGAACAGGCGCGCTCATGAGCGCGCCTATGAGAAAAACAAACGCACATATGTGGGGGAAATGTTAGCCAGATTACCTTCTTCAAAAGTGTCAGGTGCAGGAATGGGATTGTCGAACCAATCGATAGGTTCGGAGGGGATAAAATCTTTGGTTTCGACCGCGTAAATGGAATTGTAGCTAGGATGCATGAGGGCTTCCTGTGGAAGGAAGAGTGCACGATGATGTAGTGCGTCCCAGGGAGAGTCCGAGCGTTGTAGCTCTTCCAGTATTTCTTCGTCGCATTGGAAACAATGAGAATATAGTGGATCGTGAGGAGTGATCTTAGTGACAGTGTGGTTTCCTCCTACTGAAGAGATAGAGGGGGTAATGCTAGGAGAGATTGAGGTTTCACTCAACATAAACCACATATTGAGGTACTGAGGGGTACCCGTGGTAGTGGGATGGAGAGTCTCCGTAGGGGAATGAGTAGGAGAGTTGGGTGGGTTACGGGGTAAATCCTCAGATACGTTGTCTAAGAACCATGGAGGTGTAGGGAGTGCCTCGGGCTTGGGAGAAATGACGTGAAGATCCGCCAGTGGTGAAGAAATGTCAATGACCATTGCTGCAGGTTGGTGAAGCAGGGCCAATTGACGTTGCCTGTATGCGAGAATAATAGGACATTGGAATGTAAAATGTGCTAATGAATCGCAAAGAGAGCAAGGGCATCTCATGCGTTCATTGACTGAAGTAGTGACATAACGAATGTCAGTGATATTTGTTGTGGAGGACGTGGCAGGGCGTGGGTTGTTCTAAAATCCCTGGCATATGACAGCTAATTCCTGCCAGAAATGTGGCAATGTTGGACAATGATGAGTGTAATGGCCATACTCGAAACAGATAGCACATGCGAATTTGGTCCTCGACGTTTTACTACTGGAAGGCTGGGTGGTAGCAGTAGGACTAGCCGTAGTGATGGGTGTTGTGGGAGTTTGATTGAGTGGAATCAAATTCCGTAATTCCGATAGTGAAGGGCAGTTGTTGGTTTGGTGACCCTCTTTCTCACATAATGCGCAAGGTGGTGGGATGCGTGGAGGAAGTGGAGCTGTGGGCTCCTTCTTATTTCTCCTGCCCCCAGCTGTAGCAGGGGGGGTAGGGAGTATGGGGGGAGTGGGGGTGAGGACAGGAATCGTCATGGGAAGGCCTTCCTGTGGGCGAGGGACCATCTCAGGTGGATGTAAATACCACACTGGGATTGCTAACACCATATTGGGTAGTGTGAGCATTGCAGCTACCTGGAATGCTTCTATACCGGGTGGAGGGTAAAAGAAGGGAATTTGAGTGAGGGGTCGAGGAACCATCTACCAAATGGGACTAGGCCCCTGAGGGGGTATGGATTCGTGGACTGTGGGGGTCAAAGAGTTCACAGGAGGCTCCTGTGGGAGTGAGGCTGCGACTGTTGAGACATCAGGAACGACTGAAGCCTCCTGAGGAGGATGAGCATCCTCCGTGTGAGTTCCGTTAGAGGATACAACGCATACATGATTTGGGGGAAGGAGTGGTGGTGCTCCATGATACGTCCCTAACAAGGCTGGATCTTTAAAAATACTAGGGCCCATCTCAATGAGTGGGTATGCGTCTTTTTTGGTGTGAATGAGGGGAAGAATTTTATCGATATTAGCAGATGGGTTAGGCTCGTAATGCAAGACTTGGTCAACGGTCACAATCTTTCCATTGTGGAGGAACATGATTGTCCTAAAGACTGATGAGGCCACTGCCTTCATAGCATACATGTAGCTACGTCCAAACAAGATATTGTAATCGAGTTGGGCGTCGATAACTTCAATGTCAATGAGGATAGTCTTGCCTCCGAGTTCCACGGGGACATTTTGGAAGAGCCCTTCAGGAAATGATGGTCGTTCGTCATAGGCTCGTAATGTGATGGTGGATGGTATGAGTTCCGGGGAACCATGTTTCTGCCATACGGTTTTGGACATGATGCATGTAGATGATCCTTCATCAATGATACACCGATGGACGGTGATGTTTCGTATTTTGACTGGTACTTGAATAGCGACGACGGCGGGAAGACGAGGTTCGCAGCTATCAAGGTCAAAAGTGATGAGTCGAGTATCGGTAGGGTCGACTGCCCCCAAGGCAGAAAGTAGTGATTTTCGCTGCGTAGGACAAGTGTGGAGGACTTTCAGAACTGACATAGCAGCCGGGGATTGAGCTAAGTCATCTACCAAGCTGTAGTTATGTGTTTCCCTAGCCTGTGGATTGTGAACATTCCTACGCAAGGGTATGCAAGGGATGCGTAATTGTGGTTCGGCAGAAGGGTGAGGGATCATCAACGGGGGTCCCGTCGGTGTAGGGTTTGTCTCTGGAGAGATAGGAGTAGACTTAGCTAGTGTCGGATACTGATGATTGCGTGTTTGCAGAAGAATTTCTTCCTCACTGGTGAGGAGAATTGTTCACTCTAATGGGTTGTTGGGATTATGGTATTGGCCCACCTGAGGTGGGGAATGCTGCGTGTCCTGTTGGGTGTTTATTACACCTTGATGTGGGATAGGATTTTGCAGTACGGCGGGAGGGGGTTGTTGCTTGTATTGTTGTTGTGCCTGCTGAGGGGTAGGTTGCGCTGGGGAGGGGGGAAGGCTCCCAGAGTCTTTCAACCTTTTGAAATCAGCGATCTGGGGGCAATGGTGAGTGTAATGACTGAACACACCACAAAGAGAACAAGGGTGTATGGTTTTAACATTATTCCTCCCTTGGCATTTGTTGTTATTTCCCCCTTGGGGGTTTTGGTTCCCTTGGTTCTGGTTGCCCCCAGTGGGTTGGTGTTGTGGGGGTTGATTCCCGCCTTGACCAGGGTTGTTGTTATTTTTGTTCCGTCCTTTCTTCTTTGCATTGTTCTAAGGGTTGGCTGTGTTCAATTGTTCAAAATTTTGGTATTGTTGAGCAGCCGACGGTTGAACAAAATTTACCCCCGCATGTGGGTGTGGGGGAGCCATGTGTTGTGGAGGTCCAGGAAAAGGAGAGTATGGATTTTGCGGTGGTATCGATCCATAGGGTACATAGGAAGGCGTAGTGCTTTCACTAGTACTATAAGCTGATGTTGAGGGAGTACCACTATTTGGGGGAACAGGTGGATGTATGGGAGGTGCCGGTGGTGGCCCATTAATGGGTGGAGGTATAGCAACAGGGTATGGTTGTTGATAGGGGGGTGGGGGGTAATAAGAAGTGCCCCCATATGCCAGCGGGTATTGAGGTATTCCATACATTGGTGGTGGTTGGAGTTGTGGACCATGGTGTGTGGTGGCACCTATTAGTTCGTCTGTTGAGTGAGACATCCCAGGTTTGTCCTGGACAAATGGCACAGGTTTTGGAAGATCAGGAAGTACTGTGTACAAGTATCCCAACTGTGCATAAATGAGGTCATATTGTTGAGCCTTGCTGATGGATTCCTCTTCATATTGTGGGAAGGTAGAAGCTACATCCTTTCCAAGGAGAGCGACAAGTGATCTAAGAAACCAGTCAAGACATTGTTGTTTGGTGGTTTCTGCTTTACACAAACTACATTGCCTATGCCACTCATGAATGTGGTCAGCGATGTGGGTGGCTGAGGTCTGTTTGAAGTTAGACAGTAGTTCTATACCATTGTCATGGCGGATGGGTAATTGGAAAAATGTCAAGAAGGCTTTGGCCAAGGACTCAAAGGTCGTATGGGACCCTAATTTTTCTTCGACATACCATTTGGCTGATGGGCCAGTAAGTGTGCGTTGAAATAATCGCAGTCTGACAGAATCTTCCATGATGCTATTGGAAGAACACCATAGATGAAAGGTCATGACATGATTGGTGGGGTCATCCCCTACCTTTCCTTCAAACTTTGGTATGTCTGAAGGAAGTTTTGTTGGCATTGCAGGCCATGCGGCATCATGCAATATAGGATCATTAGTGAGCTTGGTGAGATCCGGTATGTTGAGAGAGGCCAAGTATGGCATCTGTAGTGGGGTGGGAATGTTAGTTCCAGCCATAGTGTGTTGTGAACCTGACCCTTGATGGGGACTAGGTGGGTTGGTGCTCCCTCCTTGAGAGGAAGAGAGTCCTCCACTTCCATGCAAATGAGAGCGAGTGACTGTATGACCTTGGGAAGTGGACCCAAGTAAGGTAGAACCAAGAAAAGATGATCCTAAGATGGTAGCACTCACAGGAGTGTGTGAAGGAGGTACTGATGAGCGGGTACAACCAGATACTCCCCCTAAAATAGGAGGAAGGTTGAGCAAGCATCGTGAAAGACGGGGGTTCTGTGGTTCCCCAATGATGTCAGACTGGTTGTGTGAATGTGTGCACAAAGTGGTGAGAGAAATATAGGAACAAGAGTCTTTGCTGTAACTGTTTACACAATATATATATCAAAGTCAAACTGTAATCAGATGTGCATCATACATAAATGAGGAAGAAGCATATATGTGGGTAAGAGGGTTTTGTCCGCATGGGGGAATAAAAAAGAAAGCAAATGCTCGTGTCCTAGAAGACGTAATGTCCTTCCTCTCAAATAGCACTGGACCTTCCAATAGCTCTCAACAGTGGGGTCCGAAGTCATCGGAAGAGACACTAGTGAAGGATGAAATAACTGTTTTAATGAGGGGTAAAGGGGGCAATATCTCGAAAGAGATGGCAATACTTCCCAATAGCCATACAAAATCCAATCAAGGTGCGATTGCAACCCACAACTGCCACCTGGGTAGATGTCCTACAGTTGGTTACTAGGTACCTCGATCCAAGTGCGACATTTAGATTTTCGACCTAAGAAATGGGTCACGAGCTGGATCTCGTCCAAGAGGTGGGTGCCTCAAGGGGGGACGCACAGAACAACTGGACCTCGGCCTTCGACCCTTCACGGGTATCTCCCTGCCGTATGGTGATTGGAACACTGGACTTGGAGGATTTTGAAGTTCCCTATTTGTCAACTTCTAAGTTTGAAAATGTGAGAACCAGATAATGGGGAGTTATTTGGATACCTATCCCCGAAATCCTACTTAGACTAAAATCTTCTTTTGGCACCTCCTGTGGAGGATAACTTAGTGAGTTGTTTAGAAAGATTTTAGATGAAGTTGTTTTGTGAGGCTGGGGGTGAAAACCAACCTCGTTTGATTAAAAGTGGGAGTGGATAGTCTTATCAAGAAAAGATGGGGTGTTTTCAAAATCCCTTGGAAGGAAACCTACTTAGACCTCCACGTTTCGAGAAGAGGCTATGTGAGTGAAAAAGTGACTTTTGTGTGTGAGTGAAAAGTGTACCAAATTTTAGTTATTTAGATGTCACCTTGCTGCATGTGGACTTTGCTTGGTCCTTACAAAAGTGTGATTACCTAATTAGCTAGATGTCATTGGTACAACCTTGCGGAATTTTAAAAGCCCTAGGAGACTAGCATGTGGACATTGTGGTCCGTTACTATCCTTTAACTCTCTATGTGTGAGTTAATCTAGAAAAAACATGAAACTATCCTAGATTGAACCCGTGGGCATGTGTGGGCCCGTTAAAAAACTTTTAAACTCTCCTAGTTTTTTTATCTAAGAAAGTAGGAATTCAAACACTATCCAATTTTTGTGACATGTGGGCATGTATGGGCCCTTACAAATTTAAGATATGTTTGAAAAAATGAAACTAAGAGGGGTCCCAAAAGGGCCTTTGTCCTCTCCTAAAAGTTTTTGAATTTTTTTTGTTTAAGGGAGATGAGATCAATTTCGCAATCCTTTTCTAGTTCTCAAGATCGCTTGATGGCGCAAGAGAAGAGCATACTCAAGACTGTTACTTCAATTTCTAGTCCCAAATGTGAGTTAGGTGTGATTAAGTATGATTTTCTAACTTAGATTATAAATCAAAGCAAGCCATCCACCTGGAAAAAAGCAAATAAGGGAAAATGATTTTTATCCACCTAAGTGCCTATGTTTGTTTGACTATCCCCTTTATAAGTTGAGGGGTCTAAGTGGTGCAGTATTTAGAGCATGCATAACATCATTCTTAAGAAGGAAAAATGACTTTCCCCACATCCAAGACCTTACAATGTGAAATTAAGATCAAATGCATGCCCACTGGTTCATACACAGGCGCACAGAGCACACAGGCGCTATCTGAATTGAGACATAGAGCGCATGCACGCAGAGAGAAGTTGTTGCACAGGCGCATGTGCGCACGATGCGCGTCTGTGGGGTAGAGTACCCGCGCGCTTGTGAAAAACGACCGAGAAGAAAATCTGGGTGGATTTCTCTAAATTCTCCCTTGAATTGACTGGTTAGCAGGTCGGCAGAGGCCGGTTTGTGAACCTACAAGTTAATGAAATCAAAAGGAAAGAAAAATAATCCCAAATGAGGGAGGAATTGATACCAACTCCCCAGTATGGTCGCCAATCTATTTGCACCCAATTCGTTACTTGGTGAGCAAATAAAGGGTGCTTACATGCCCTGTTGGGTCTTGCAGAGCATGACAGTTGTAGAGGAAAGGGTTAGAGAAATAAAAACAAAACTATAAGCAAGAATTAAACTAAAACAAACTAAAACTATGAGCATATGGAAAAAGAAATAGAAAACACAAAAGACCAATATCACCAATGTTTTTAGGCTAATCAATTGATGAAATCCAAAGCACAATGAAGAAAGGGAACTGTGGTTCCTTCTTCCTCCAAAGGAAGGCTCTTGAGGCCCTCAAAAACTTGCTCTCCTTACAATAAGAAAATGAGAATGATGGTGAAAGAACTCCAAGCACATTCCCTCAATGGAGAGGTGAATGGCTCTATGAAATGTTGCCA
>CBVK0101167105.1:0-10794 GCA_900067695.1 Picea abies
TACTCCACTTCCTACCCCCAATCGACCTTGGGAATCCATCTTTATGGATTACATGTCGGTCCTTCCTTCTACTAAGAATGGAAATGACTGTGTTTCTGTGGTCGTCGACCGATTCTCGAAGATGTCCATTATGATGGCCTGGAAGAAGAATATCACAGCAGAAGCCACTTCTAAACTCTTCTATGAACGAGTGTGGGTACACTTTGGGATCCCACAGTCTATCATCTCAGATCAAGACAGTAGGTTCCTCAGTACATTTTGGTCTAACCTCTGGTCGATGTTGGACACCAAGTTCATCAAGTCTAGAGCTTTCCATCCACAAACTGATGGCCAGATAGAGGTTGTCAACCAGATGATCATACACATTATGCACATGTACAATTCAAAGCATCCATGCACATGGGATGAGAGCCTCCCCTATATACAACACAGTGACAACTCGGCTCTCCACAGCTCAACTAGCCACAACCCCTTTCAAGTGGGCTTGGGATTCCAGCCACTATGTCCCATTGACATAGCCATGCCATTTGTGGCTACTCAGGAAGATTCAACTCATGTCCATTCTGAAGCGGATAAGGAAAACAACTTTATTGAGCACATTCAACACATCTTCCAACAGGTTCATCACATCTTGGACATAGCCAATGCTAAGTACAAGCAATGACATGATCAACATTGGGTGCCACACAACTTCCAAGTGGGCGACAAAGTGTGGCTGTATTTGAAAAGGAGCACCTCGCTGGACCCCACCGCAAGCTTCATCTGCTTCGATATGGGCCGTACACCCTCACCAAGGCTGTAGGGGAAAATTCCTTTAAGTTCGACATTCCACCATTCCTTGGTCTACACCCAGTGTTCAATGTGGACCACCTTCGGCCCTACTTTCCACCTCTACTAGACACATCCGACATGGAAGAACAACTCACACAAACAGAGTTAAATCTAAACTGCATGGAACAAGCCATAACTGATCAGATCATGGATACACAGATCAAGCACACCTGAAAACAAAGGATACCTCTATATCGAGTTGTCAAAGCATGCCAACTCCTTCACCAAGGCCAATGGCTCACCAGGAACCAAGTTCAGTAGAAGTTTCCTCATCACATAGAGGAACTCAACGCAATGGGGACCATTGCTTCCTAAGGGGGGACGAATGATCCAGGTGGATATTGGTGTCCACCCAACTATTCCACTTGGACCCCCACCATTGCTTCTTTCAATTTTTCAGTTTTCGTACAGTTTACTATTTTTACCAGTTTTTTCGGGTCCTGAACTTTCGCGACCATTTTGAGGCCCTAAATGATGTTTTTTTGGGTATTTTCCTATCACGGAATACCATATAACGATGTTATTCTATCTCAAGTGTTGTAGGCCTCAGATAGATCTTTCCAACGAGCTATCATACGCCTAAAACGAAGATCGTATGCAAAAATTATGACCCCGGGAAGCAGATGCACCAACTTACCCAAATGGGGCCCACATGACTTTTGGTGCTTCATCTCCCTGGGTTAGGTTTTTGGATGTCTAGGAATTTTGGCATTCCTGTTTATTGTAAAAGGGCCTTCAGAGCCTCATTGTAATAATCTTCTCACGGATGTGAGTAGCGGCCACATCTCTTCTTAGAGATAAGCTACCAGTGCCCTAGCTAGTTTATTTCCATTCTATCTGTAAACATATTTCAGTCATTTGTTATTAATGAAATGAAGTCTTATTTCTGCTACGTCTCTTTGTTTATGTGTATTTCTATATTTCATTGTGTTCCTACATAAATCCAGATCATATTTTATTAGGCACAAGTGTAAGGAAAAAAATATTTTTATGGCCATCTTTGAAGATGTTCCTAAAAAAGAGGTTGAGGCTCCCCCTGTGGCCGAGTCACCTGAGCCTACTGACCTGAATCTACCCTTAGACCCACAAAAATTTGAACTGGTCATTTCCCTTAATTCTCTCACTCGCTTCCATACTCCCCAAAACCTCAATCTAATTTGTTACATTAAGAATCAGAAGGTCATCATGCTCGTTGACAGTGGTAGCTCCCATAATTTTATTCATTGCCACATTTTACATACAACTAATTTCTATATTCGAGCAGTAAACGACTTTCAAATCATGATTGTCAATGGTGGGTCCATGAAATGTGGCAGGCGATGTAAAAATGTGTGTCTCCAAGTTGGTCAGTACCACCTGAAATATCATATGTTTTCTATTGACATGGGTGGTTGTGACATTGTGTTGGGTGGTGAATAATTAAGGGCTCTCGGCCCCATTCTCATGGATTTTAAGGAATTAACCATGCAATTCAACCATAAGGGACAATAGTATAAGTTCCAAGGAATCACAAGAGGTTCCCTTGAGATCATCAGTTCCTATCGCATGTAAAAGCTCCTAAAAAAAGGTCATTCCGACCTTATTGCACAACTCTGTTCCATTCATACCACTGAGACACCCTTGGTGCCTCTTGACATCGAATACATCATCTCCAAACTTCAAGGATTTTTTTTCCATCCCCGGGGAATTCCTCATTCCCATGGTGTTCATGATCATTCCATTCCCCTTGTCCCCAAGATCATTCCTCCCAATTCTCATACCTATCATCATCCCTTTGCCCAGAAAAATGAAATTGAGAAAATTGTTCAAGAATTGCTTGTTGCAGGCATTATTCGTCCTAGTACTATCCCCTATTCTTCACCTATGGTCATGATACTTAAGAAACAAGGCTCTTAGCGCATGTGTCCCTACTTTCACTCCCTCAAAAAAATCACCATTGAATGCAAATTTGACATTATTATCATTGATTATATCTTGAATGAATTAAGTGGTGCCCAGTTCCTTACTAAATTTGATCTTTGTTCTGACGACCACTAGATATGTATGAAAGAGGAAGACATTCCTGAGAGTGCCTTTCGAAATCATGAGGGCCATTATGAGTTATTGGTCATGCCCTTTGATTTGTGTAATGCTCCCTCCACTTTCCAAAGCCTCATGAATCTTGTCTTTTGTCCTTTTCTCCATCATTTTGTTTTGGTTTTATTTGATGATATTCTCATCTATAGTAAAACCTGGACAACCCATATTGCTCATGTGGATCGAGTTCTATATCTACTCTCTCAACACCAACTTTTCCTCAAACAATATAAATGATCTTTCGGAGCTTCGGAAGTCAATTACTTCGGTCATATTTTGTGTAAGGTGGGTGTCATTATGGACCCTAAGAAGATTGAAGCTATGCAAAATAGGTCTCTCCCTAAGAATGTCAAAATATTGCATGGTTTTCTAGGTTTAATAGGCTATTATCACAAGTTTATTAAGAATTATTGAAATATGACACTACCTCTCATTTATCTCCTTAAAAAAAATTATATTACTTGGACTCCAACAACTGATCATTCCTTTCAAGCCTTGAAGATGGATATGTGCACCACTCATGTCTTAGTCCTTCCTGACTTCAAAAGTACCTTTTTCCCAGAATGTGATGCTTCTAGGAGAGGAATTGGATAATTCCTTATGTAATATGGTCGACCTTTTTTCTTTACCAACAAACAACTGTCGGAGTGACATTTGGGCCAATCAATCTATGAAAAGGAAATGTTGGTTATTCTACATGCAATGGATCTTTGGCACCCTTATCTATTTGACCTGGATTATTTTTTTTACGAAATGAGAGCGAAGATATAATAAAGGAATGTACAAAGATATCTCAGACATCCAATAAAATAACAAAAATATATGAGAGATGCAACCATAAACACAGAGATACAATAATACACAATTTCTATTAATGAGCGAAAAGTACAAAGACAGTAAAAATACAGAGTGAAAGACTCACTAGAATGATGGTAGCTTATCTCTGAGAAGAGATGTGACAGATATTCACATTCTCCAAAATATGATTGTTACAATAAGGCTCCAAAGGCCTTTTTAACATAACTAAAATCCAAAACCCTAACCTCGAAAGTTGAAAAGCCAAAAGGTTTGCGGGCCCCTATGGGGGTAGTTGATATGTCAACTTCCTGGAGGCGTAAATTTTTCATACGATCTTTGTTTGGGGCACTCAATACATTGTTGGAAAGGTCTAACCGAGAAGAACAGTTTTTGAGTGGCCCAGGAGAGTGCCTTTTGATCTGAAAATGAAAAATTCTTGTGTGTACAAAGTTTCAAGAGAAATAGTTATGTGATTTAGATAATTGGATCAAGTTGCAAACACATAAAATTAATGAGTTTTTTTACTTAACATGAGCAGCATAAACATAAATAAATTTTCATCATAAGAAAGCACATAAAATAGAAAAATGATAAAGGAGTTAACCCCTCTCTTTAGATAAATCTCCTAGTCTAGCTTCCAATGGATCATTTTCATTAATGCTCAAAGTGTCAAAATCAGTGATTTACAATGCTCGGAATGAAAAATAGATGACTTCAATGGCTCAAAACATCAAAAAACCCCTATTTGGGCTCTTCTTGCACCTAGTTTGGCCAAAAATCTAGAAGAATACACTTCTTGGAAGTTTCTCCCTAACAGCTTGTTGTACCTTCTCGCCAAAATGCACCCTGCCAAAATTGAACATGGCTCCAAACATTTCTCATAAAAAAAAAAACAACACATGTGCCATTCTACAAATTCAGGAATAATTTCACATCGTTAGGGGGCATAGGTGTCTTTCTCGATGGAGGTTATGGTCGCATCGCCCCATGTGGCCAAGCGTCAACCTAAAAATATGCACCCATCCGACTAACTCTTGCAATATTTGCGCCAGGGTCATTTCCTAAGATCGTGTGTCCAAGGTATTAAAAATTGGAACACCCGCACCCATGACACTAGCCATATGGTATAAGGTTATAATGTAGTGACCAGGGTTGGGGCTAAGTCCTAACCCTTTTTCCGCCCGTATTAACAATTGTTTCAAACTTAAATAGAAGTTTAAAGGTATAGGGTTACAAAACACTATGCAGGTGGGATGGTAGCCCGAACTTTGCCAAGACTCTTCCCACACCCATGGAGGTCAAAATATTGACCCCGATGGATTACCAAATAAATTTTAACCAACAAACCAATAACGGGATGCCATGTGGAGGCCCCTGGCTGGGCCACGTGGAACATTTCTATTTGCCATGTATGCTTACACATGTCAGTCGTGTATTGTTCCACATCAACCTATTCCCACTCAACACCTACCAGGTCAGCATCTTCTAACTTAGCCTATGCCACGCCAATCTCTTCCATGTTAGTCATACAGTCATACGGTCAACTGAAATGTGGACTGTACAAATTGTACAGTCAACATGTTTTTTCTTGTTTGGAAAAGTGGTTAGAACGTGATATCTCTCGCATATGATGTTTGTTTGATCCCGTTCAAATTGCATTAGGATCGTGAGGAAGATATCTACATAATGAATTTGTTTTAGATAAATTTTGAGAACTTTGAGTTTTGAGCATATTTTGATCCCCTGGATCACTCCTCCTGGTTAGGAAGATTTTGAAACTCCAAAAGACTACTTTCAGTCAATCTGAATATGAGGGTATAGTTTCCTCACCTTTCCAACCTTAATACATCTATATTTTCATGGATTTGTGCCTTTAATACCAACATGAAGGTATTCCACATTCCCTCATTTTGAATTTTTCATTTGATCCAGGTGGATTTCGACGACCACCCACCTTTTTCGACTGGCTCAAAACAGTTTTCTGGCAATTTTAGCAATTTACTATTTTTAGCAGTTTTTAACTTTCGGGGCCATTTTGAGGGCCCAAATGAATTTTTTTCAAACAATATAGAACATTTCAAAATTAATCTCCTCGATAATACCTTTCCAACGAGCTATCACACGCCTAAAATAGAGATCGTATGCAAAAGTTACGACCCCAGAAAGTTGATGTACTCACTTACCCAAATGGGGCCCACATGACATTTGGGACTTCATCTCTTATGGTTAGGTTTTTGGATGTCTAGCGTTTTTGGCATTCCTGTTTATTGTAAAAATGCCTTCAAAGCCTCATTGTAACCATATTCTTCTGAATGCAAGTAGCCGCCACATCTCTTCTCAGAGATAAGTTGCCACCATTCTAGTGAGTCTTTCACTCTGTATTTTTATAGTCTCTGTACATTTCTTTCATTAATAGAAATCATGTATTATTGTGTATTTGTGTTTATGGATACATCTATGATACATTTATGTTATCTTATTGAATATCTATGATATCTCTGTGCATTTCTTTATTATATCTCCATTCGCATTTCATGCCGAAAATAATCCAGATTAGTGGTATCAGAGCAGGTTGCTCTTGATCATTTTTTTAGTGCATGTCCCCGACAAGGTCTGAGTATAGCAAGTTGGGTCTCGATCTTGTCTCTTTTGAAGACAATCACTCTTGCACATACAAGAAACCCTCAATGGTAGAAGAAAAGAAAAACGACAGAGCAAATGATCCTATCAATCTGTTGCTTGAGCAAGCTCTCACACGACAAAGGGATGAAATGATGGAGAATTTTTCCACATCCTTCAATGCCTGCTGATAAAAACAGGTTCATATTCATCGAGCAACCACTTTGGAGGCACCTCTCCTTTCACGGTACAAGTTAATTTTGATATTCTTGTATTTGAAGGACAAATAGATGCAGAAGCCCTAGAAATTTTTTTAACTCTGCTAGAAGGTTATTTCTCTGTTCACAATTTTTCCGACAAAGAAAATATCACCTTTTCACTCCTTAAAGCTCTCTGTCATGTCAAACATTGGTGGGAAACTTACTGGGAGAAATGTTCCATAGAGGAGTCTAGAATATATGGGGTCGATCCCACTTGGGATTTTTCTGTAGATGCAGTAAAGGAACAGTATTACCCTTTTGGAAACTGTAAGGAACAATACATGAGATGGACCACACTGTGACAAGAGAGGGGCCAAGCAGTTCTAGATTTCACCAATACCTTCCATACCTTGTGCACCAAGATGCGCATCAAAGATTCCGAGGGACAATTGATTCTGAAATACCGTGGGGCTCTACACAAATACATTCAGATTGAAATAGATTTTTTGGACATCTCATCACTTAGTGTTTCTTATCGATATGCTATTAAAATTGAGTAGAAATTAAAGCACAAGAAAAAACGAGAATTTGGGTCTACAAATCTGCAACAACCAAAGTATGGCAAAGATGGCCCTAACAAACAGTGTGCCAAAAACCAGTCCAAGACATAGGAAAAGAAGGGTCATGGGAAAACAAAGAAGGACACTAGAAAACGGTGCGAGTTCCATAAAAACCCCTGGCACAACACTGACGAATGTCACTCAAAATAGTCATTGGTGGCCGAGATCAAATACAAGCAGAGGAACCCTGATTCATAATCTGATTCTAAAAATACTGGTCAAGGATAGATCATTGATGGAGACCCCACTGTTATTGTCATGACTGCAGCAATTCAACCAGAAGAACCAACAAATCATGAAGAGGGGGAGCACCTTTTTCATTCACAGATGTGGGTTAAGGGTACTCTGTTGCATTTTATTATTGATAATGGAAGATAGAAGAAGCTCATCTTAGGATAGTTTGTCAAACAGTTCGGATTGTCGACAACACCACACCTGCATCCATACAACATTGGGTGGATTCGCCAAGGACGAGATCTTTGTGTTAGCCAACAATGTCGATTGTCATATGGCATCCAAACTTTTAAGGATGAGGTATTATGTGATATTTCAAGACTGGATGTCTGTGATATTCTCTTGGGAAAACCATAAATGTGGAAGTGCCATGCAGTTTATGAGTCTCGACCCCGCAGTGTCATCGTTTCTCTGGGAGGTCATCTCTACAGAATACCAGAGGTATTTCCAACTATTTTTCCACCTAAAAAGTATTGCAAGTTAGTATCTCATATTGCAAAATTTAGCTTCTTCACAATATGTTCAAAAGGAGAACAAAAAGACAATGCAACCACTACAACCTCGCCCCAAGCACCTTCTATCAAATGAAAGAAAGTCGAAAAAATTGTAGCAAAGCATAAAGATTCCTTATGCACATCATCCTCTCATGTAGCCCAACTTGTTGAACAACCTCAACCTCAACAGGTTTGTGACAAAGTTCCACAAACTGAGCAACACGATGTCTCCAACAAGGCAAGCAGCTCACCAAGATGCAGATTAAAAAAATGTTTTCCCCTCTCCCCTAGGAACTCAAAGAAATGGATACCATTACTTCCTAAGGAGAAAGGATTTATCTAGGTGGATATCGATGACCACCCACCTTTTTTGATTGGCTCAAAAGAGTTCTATCAATTTTGGCGATTTACTATTTTTAGCAGGTTTTAACTTCTGGGGCCATTTTGAGGGCCCAAATGAAGGTTTTTTGGACACACTACTGCATATCGAAATGAATCTCCTTGACAATACCTTTCTAAAGAGCTATCACACGCCAAAAATGGACATCGTATGGAAAAGTTACGACCCCAGGAATTTGATGTTGATATCTTATTGAATATCTGTGATATCTTTGTGCATTTCATTATTATATCTCCACTCACATTTCATGCCAAAAATAATCCTTTTTAGTGGTATCAGAGTAGGCCACTCTTGATCATTTTTCAATGCATGTCCCCAACAAGGTCCGAGTATAGCATGTTGGGTCTTGATCTTGTCTCTCTTGAAGACAATCTCTCTCACACACCCAAGAAACCCTCAATGGAAGAAGAAAAGAAAAATGAAGGAGCAAAAGATCCTATAAATCTATAGCTTGAGAAAGATCTCACGCGACAAAGGTATGAAATGATGGAGAATTTTTCCCACATCCTTCAATGCCTATCGATAACAACAGGTTCATCTTCATCAAGCGGCCACTTTGGAGGCACCTCACCTTTCAAGGTACAAGTTAGTTTTTATATTCCTATATTTGAAGGACAAATAGATGCCGAAAGCCTAGAGAAATGGTTAACTCTGCTAGAAGTTTATTCTTCTGTTCACAATTTTTTCAACAAATAAAAGATCACCTTCGCACTCCTTAAATCTCTCCCTCGTGTCAAACATTAGTGGGAAACTTACTGGGATAAAAGTTCCACAGAGGAGTCTGGAATATATGGGGCCGATCCCACTTGGGATTTTTTTATGGATGTGGTAAAGGAATAGTATTACCCTGTTGGCAACTATGAGGACCAGTACATGAGATGGACCACACTGCAGAAAGAGAGGGTCCAAGTAGTTATGGAGTTCACCAATACCTTCCATACCTTGCACACCAAGCTAGGTATCAAAGACTCCAAATGAAATTTGGTTCTGAAATACTGTGGGGCTCTACACAGATACATTCATACTGAAATGGATTTTCTAGAAATATCATCACTCGGTGTTTCTTATGGATATGTTGTTCAAATTGAGAAGAAATTTAAGCACCAGAAAGAATTGGAATTTGGGTATGAAAATCCACAACAACCAAAGTATGATAAAGACGTCCCTAACAAACAGTCTCCTGAAAACTAGTCTAAGACACAGGAAAAGAAGGGTCACAGGAAGAAAAAGAAGGACACTAGAAAATGGTGCAAGTTCCACAAAATTCCCTGGCACAACACTGATGAATGTCGCTCAAAACAATCATTGGTGTCCAAGATCAAAGACAAGGAGCCGAACCCTAATTCAGAATATGATTATCAAAATATTGGTAAAGTACAGATCATTGATGCAGACACCACTGCTATTGTCACGACCACAACAATTCAACTAGAAGAACCAACAAATCATGAACAGGGGAGCACCTTTTTCATTCATAGATGTGGGTGAAGGGGACCCCGATGCATTTTATTGTTGATAGCAGAAGCCAAAAGAACCTCATCTTAGGAGAGGTGGTCAAATAGTTGGGATTGTTGACAACACCACACCCGCAAACATACAACATCAGGTGGCTTGGCTAAGGATGAGATCTTCGTGTTAGCCAACAATGTCGATTATCATACAACATCCAAACTTTCAAGGATGAGGTATTATGTGATGTTTCCCCACTGGATGTTTGTGATGTTTTCTTGGGCCAACCATGTATGTGGAAGCGCCATGTTGTTTATGAGTGTTGACCCCACAGTTTCATTGTTTCTTTGGGAGCTCATATCTACAAAATACTAGAGGTAGTTCCAACTACTGTTCCACCTAAAAAGTGGCACAAGGTAGTATCTCATACTGCAAAATTTATCTTCTTCACAATCTGTTAAAAAGGAGAACAGAAGGACACTGCAACCATTATAGTCTCGACCCAAGAACCTTCTCTCAAACAGAATCAATTCAAAAAGGTTGTATCAAAGAGAAAAAATTCCTTTTACACATCGTCGTCTCATGTAGCCCAACTTTATGAACGACCTCAGCCTCAATAGGTTTGTGACAAACTTCCACAAACTGAGCAGTGCAACGTCTCCAGCAAGGCAAGCAGCTCACCAAGATACATATTCAGCAAACACTTTTCCCTCTCCCCAGAGAATTCAAAGCAATGGAGAATATTTTTTCCTAAGGAGGTAGTATTGATACAGGTGGATATCGACGACCACCCACCTTTTTCGACTGGGTCAAAATAGTTTTCTGACAATTTTGGTTATTTACTATTTTTAGCAGTTTTTAACTTCTACGAAATGTTGAGGGCCCAAATGAAGGTTTTTAAAATGAAATATCACATGTTAAAACTAATCTCCTCAATAATACCTTTTGAATGAGCTATCACAGGCCTAAAACAAAGATAGTATGCACAAGTTACGACCTCGGGAAGTTGATGTACTCACTTGCCCAAACGGGGCCCACATGACTTTTGGCGCTTCATCTCCTAGGGTTAGGTT